>JAXIVD010006679.1:0-22953 GCA_036785275.1 Cancer borealis | reverse complement strand
GGAGGAGGAGGAGGAGGAGGAGGAGGAGGAGGAGGAAGAAGAAGAGGAGGAGGAGGCGTACCATGGCGAGGACGATTTACCTCCACATAAATCCGACGCAAAAACAGAAACTGTCGCTCCGGGTGTGATCAGCGTGACGCGACACCGACTTAGCAACACAAGGGGAGGAGGTGGGGGCGGCAGGGAGAGGGGCGTAGAGGGTCGATGGTGGGGGCGTAAAGGGGGGCACGAGTGGGTTAGGAGGTTGGGTAAGAGGTTGGGGGGGTGGAGGGCGCAGCGCCTTACAACACTAATGAATGCTAATGAGATAATGACAACGGAGAACACGAAGCGAAAGGAGAATACTGTGGAAAAAAGAACAAAATGAGAGAGAGAGAGAGAGAGAGAGAGAGAGAGAGAGAGAGAGAGAGAGAGAGAGAGAGAGAGAGAGAGAGAGAGAGAAGAGAGAGAGCAAAACCTCGTAAGGAAGATAAGGAAGGATATTGCAGTAATCCATTCCGAGGCGGGGCTTAAGGTAGGCTCTGCAAGGGTGTCAATGACTGGGAAGAACCTGAAAGAGAACCAGGCACAGTAAGGTTCCCGCGGCACCAGGAGGAGGGAGGCAGGGCAGGAAGGGAGGCGAGGGGCGGAAAGGAGCGTTGTATAAGGCTAAGGAGTGACTAGGAGGACCAAAGAAGCAGGAAAGGAAAGAAGAGGATGACGAGGAACGAGAAATATCACCTTAGCACTCTTTCACTTCTCCTCCTCCTCCTCCTCCTCCCCCTCCTCCTCCTTTATTCGATTTACCGTATCTATCAGAGGCCACGTAGGTCCTCGCCTCCAGGTCCTCCCACGCCTGCACGCTCACGAAGTCCGCCACGAAGGAGGGGATGACACACTTCAGTATGGCTGAGTTCCCCATAAGGACGCTCTCATCCCACACTTGCGTCACGTACTTCTGAGCCACCACTTAACGGGAGCCACAGGGGAGAAAGGGGCGGCTGGCTACTCAGGAGTCAACCAACACACACACACACACACACAGTAACACACACACACACGCACACACACACACACACACACACACACACACACACACACACACACACACACACACACACAGTAACACACACACACACACACACACACACACACACACACAAACACACACACACACACACACACATGGTAAGGAAATGACACTGTTCTCTGTGTAATAACAAACGTACAATGCTATACGATCCCGTCAAGTCCCCTCAAGTCCCCACAAGTCCCCCTCTAGTGAGACATATAGCAATGGAGGACAAAGGTGAAACGAGCTGGATGACCCACGTGAACCCAGAGGCAGGCCATGACACGTCCTTCAGAAGCCAGCCTCGTATGTCCCCGCTGATGGGAAGCTGTAGAGTAGAAATGAGAAATACACACGAGAAGGCACGCCGCGCACCCCAGAAAACCGGCCTTGGAAGCGATATTAGTTGGCGGGATGGCGTGATAAACAAGAGCAAACGGCTAGGTAGCGTAAAAGAAAAAGGAATAGCGGTCCTCGGAGCTATCTAGTGGAAGGAAGATTCAGCCGAGCCTCTTTTGTTTCCCCTCCACTGTGTTGGCTAGGCTGTGGAGGCGTGGAGAAAGGAGAAAGGAGGAAAATGAGGAGGAAAATGTGGAGGAGGAGGAAAAGTGTGGTCTACTGCCTCCACCTCCACCTCCACAACGACCAAAGAAACACACACACACACACACACACACACACACACACACACACACACACATACACACACGGAACAATCAGCACAACAGGAATAATAATCAACACCACGATGAATAAACAAAACCTTCTCGTCAAGCATTCATACCAACAGAAAACGAAGAGCGGGAGAAACGAAATTACATTGACTGGAAGGACGACGCTATAATCTGGAAGCGTGTTTGTGTAATCCTAGTCCCGGAGGCTCACAGCTGCAGGTGAATGTTAAGTGGCACGAGGGGACTTCAGGGGGGAGGTGAGGGGAGAGGTGGAGGTGAGGGGAGGCGAGGGGACTTCAGAGGGGAGAGGTAGAGGTGGAGGTGGAGATATACATGAGTTAGGTTTCAGGGTAGGAGTTGGTTAATGGGATACAGTGGAGTAATGTGGAAGACAGCTGGGTAGGGATTGCTAATGTGGGTGATAGGTGGTGGAGGAGTAGGATGGAGGAGTAGGGTGGAGTGGAGGGTGTGAAAGAGGGAGTGTGGAGTGAGTTGAGGGTTTAAATCTTAGGCTCAAAGATAATGGATAAAGACAGATAAGAAGATAAATAGATATACAGAAAATAGATAATTACATAGATACAAACAAACAGACAGACAAACAGACAGATAGACAAACAAATAAACGAGTAGATCGATGGGATGATCAAGAGACGAAAATCCAACATTAATCAGACGAGATCCAAACAGGTATTAATTGGAACCATAAAAGTTATCGTTCTTTCAACACTTTTTGTACAGAAAGACAGACAGACAGACACAGTTGCGCAGGTAACACGAGCTAAAGGGGCATATCAACCACTATTTTTCCCCTCATCCTTTTCCCCTCCTTGAGAAAAAAAAATAGAAGTATATGGAAAAATGTACATAAATAGGTACAGTACACCCATTATACATTCCCCATCACCCACGCCCATCATCCACCCATCACCCACGCCCATCACCAACCCATCACTGTAGCACCGCCAACCTACGCTGTAAATCCCTGAAAACAAACAGTGCAATGTATTTTACTCTTCTGTCGACTTGAAGGAGGATTAAAAATAGACCTTTCACAAGCGCAGGTAATGACACCATCGTCTTGAAGAACACACACACACACACACACACACACACACACACACACACACACACACACACACACACACACACCTCGGCAGCTTCCTCCGTCTGCAGCTGTTACCTGAGAACAAAGCTGAGAGAACGTAGGAAAAGATAAAGATTCATACATATATTACTAAAAAAAAGTTGTATTATTTATGGTCTCTTTTATCACTCTTGAGAACCTGAAAGAAAGCGTCTGTTTTTTTAAGCTTGAATTCATACTTGACGGAGGAGAAAAGCTTTAACTGGAGAGAGAGAGAGAGAGAGAGAGAGAGAGAGAGAGAGAGAGAGAGAGAGAAGAGAGAGAGAGAGAGAGAGAGAGAGAGAGAGAGAGAGAGTTAGTTAAGCTCGTCTGCAATCGTACCAAAGCGATCAGCGGCAACATAAGACTGTCCCTCTAGGTCCTCCCAGGCTTGCACTCTCACAAAGTCCGCCACGAAGGAAGGGATGACACACTTAAATATAGCTGAGTTTCCTTTTAACACGCTCTCGTCCAGGACTTGAGTGAGGTAATCCTGGTACACCACTGAGGGAGGGAGGAAGGGAGGGAATAGTGAAGTAAGGGAGGAAAAGGAGGGAGGGAGGAAGGGAAGGGTGAAGTAAGGGAGGGAAGGAGGTAGGAAGGGAGGGAGGGAAGGAGCGAAGGGAGAAGGGAGGGAAGGGTGAAGGGAGGGAGGGAAGGAAGGGATGATTAACAGCGTGAGTGAGCAAAGGAGAAACGAAATGGTGGGAAAGAAAGAGGAGGAGGAGGAGGAGGAGGAGGAAGAGGAGGAGGAGGAGGAGGAGGAGGAATAGGAAGATGAGAAGGGGGAATTTAGGTGACGTCTTACCAATTCCGCTTCGCCAATCGTCTACTTCCCTCGTCATCACCTCCTTCACCATCACACCCACGCCGCGCCGCACCGAAAATTAAGGCGATGTGAACCGCGAAATCACCGCCGGAAAAGCCCGACCGACGCCCGAAAAAGACAAAATGGTCGGGAGTGAGAAAGTTAGTAGTTAATGGCGACGAGAGAGAGAGAGAGAGAGAGAGAGAGAGAGAGAGAGAGAGAGAGAGAGAGAGAGAGAGAGAGAGAGAGAGAGAGAGAGAGAGAGAGAGAGAGAGAGAGAGAGTATTACCATAGTTATCAGAGGGGTAGTGCGCCCCCCCCTCCCCGTCCACCCAGGCCTGTACCCTGACGAAGTCCGCCACGAAGGAGGGAATGAGGCACTTCAGGATAGCAGAGTTCCCCTTCAGCACACTCTCGTCCACCACCTGCGTCACGTAACTCTGAGGCACCACTGAGGGGAGTGCCAAGGAGAGTGCCAAAGATCAGTTACACGTGAAGGTCCCTTAATAAAAGTAGCACTCACAGGGAAGGAAAGAAGGAAGGAAGGAAGGAAGGAAGGAAGGAAGGAAGATGTATGTGCACTGTAAAGGGTCAAGGTTAGTACACTGTTACTACGCACATTATCAAAAGGAATAATGTCTCCGTCAGTTCTGAAAGAAAATGCATATGTCACTGGCGGGTCGAGTCTGTAATGAGAGGGCGTGGTCAGGGCGTGGGCGGCGGCGGCGGTGAGGCATTACCGTAAGTCCGCGTCGGGTAGTAAGTCCTGCCTTGTTCGTCCACCCACGACTGAACGCTCACGAAGTCCGCCACAAAGGAAGGAATCACGCACTTGAGGATGGCCGAGTTACCCTTCAACACGTCCTCGTCGTGGACTCTCGTCTTGTAGTCCTGAGTCACCACTACACGGGAGGCGGAGATCTAAGTAAGCCTTCAAAACACACCTCCACCTCCACCTCCTCCACTCTCACTCCACGTGGCAGAGGAGGTTAGAGTGAGATGACAAAGCCTCCTTCCACCTCTCCTCCCTCTCTTTCCCTCTCACAACATCACTACGTTCTCTTCCTCTCCTACCTCCACCTCTTTTTATTTTCTTCCCTCACCAAGCGACACGTGGAAGAGGAGAGAGGAGATCAGACTGAGCTTACAACACTCGCCTCCTTCCTCCCTCCCCTCCCCTTCACTGTCACCGCCGCCCTCGCTTCAACGCACCGCCGCAACGGGACGCCCACGGGACAACAAATAAAGCTGTTCCTTTGAGGCAAAACTGAACATCAAAATTCAGGCTTCGTTTCATAAGATTTAGTATTCTTGGAAGGTTGGTTTGTGTGCCTCGCGTGATGATGTGTTCCTCTGAGAGTCTCTTGAGCGTGTGTTCTAAGTGTGTTTCGAGGACGCAAGTGTTTCGAGACGCTAGCAAAACGTAATGAGGATGAAAGATAAAATATGATAAATGTGGTACGAGATGAGAGCAATGACGAGCTTACACAACAACGAGAAAGTTTCGCCATCGCTGAAGGAAATTCTGAAAAAAATAAAATAAAATAAAATCTTATAAGAAATGTCTGTTAATTAGAGGGAAGAGAGCAAAAACACGAGCTTCCTGTAATGAAAGGAAAAGGAAAACTAATTAATTACAACCTAACGAGTAGGTCCACAACCCTCGCATTACCGTAGCTGTCTTCACTAGGGTAGTAAGTGTGACCTTCGGAGTCCACCCACGCCTGCACACTCACGAAGTCCGCCACAAAGGAGGGAATCTCACACTTCATGATGACTGAGTTGCCGCGGATCACATACTCCTTGTCAGCGTGCGTCTCATAGTCCTGCGTCACCACTGTGGATCGAGGCAGCGGGGACGGTTACCACGAGTCCCCTACGCGTACCCAAAGGTTCCCAACATTATCCCACCTTTCCAGCCCTCCCACCCGCCCAGCAACCCGCCCACAGCACTGCACCGCCCATGGTAGAGGCAGTAGAGTGCACACGCCGCCAATTACCGCCTCCCTCTGATGTGCAGGTGAGCAAGTCTGGCTAAGGTTTGGCGGGAAAGAGTGAGTTCCGCCAAATGGAAGTGAACCAAACCGCCCGTCCTTAAAACGCGCGCCAAAAATTCACGTCCGCCAATTTAGACCTTTGCGATATTATTTCTTTTGAGGTAAAAGTGCAAAACTGTGCTGGTTTTTATGAGGCGGCATAAAAACGCACGCAGGTTCAGGATATTGAATGAGGTTAAATCTCTATTCACAGGAAAAAAAAAAATGTGGTGGAAAGAAAAATAAGAGAAAGTGAAGCGGCGGTGCGGAGAAGAGGAGGGAGGAGGAAGGGAGGGAAGGGAGGGAAGGGAGGGAAGTGAGGGAAGGGAGGGAAGGGGAGGGGAGAGCCTCTCTAATGATGGGGAAATTCTTTTATCCCACGAGAGGGAAATTTAGCGGAAACTGCCTATCTTGGGAAGGGGCCCCGCTGAGCCTGGCGGGGCGGACAGGACGCGTGGAAGAGGGGAGGGGAGGGGGGCGGGGGCGTTGAGGAGGGGGGAGGGAGAAGTGCGGCGACAAGGGGCACAAAGGGTGATGATGGTGATGACGAATGAATGGTGACGCGAAGTGTGAGCGATTAAAGGTGAGGAAAGACTACAAACGAAGCCGACATACGAACGTTCATGACTAACACTTAAAGAAGGTGATTTACACAAAGGGAATCCAGCTGAAAGAGAGAGAATACTTAGTTAGCATCTACCTGTGAAAGGAAAGAAAGGAGACTGTTAGTAACGACTGATGGGCCAACAACCTGAAGAAGAAGACGAAGAAGAGGAGGAGGAGGAGGAGGAGGAGGAGGAGGAGGAGGAGGAGGAGGAGGAGGAGGAGGAGGAGGAGGAGGAGAAGGAGGAGGAGGAGTTACCATAGGCTTGTGACGGATAAAAAGTGCGGCCGTCTGAGTCCGTCCATGACTGAACACTGACGAAGTCGGCGACGAAGGAAGGAATCTTGCAATTCATGACCACTGAGTTGCCGCGGATCACATACTCATTCTCGGCCTCAGTCTGGTAATCCTGAGCCACGACTGGGAACGAGGACGAGGTAAAGGGAGGGGGAGGGGCGGGGGTACAGAGGCACACGGAGTTAGGAAGGAAAAAGAGATAGAGTAAGAACACATCTCCTTTCCCTCACACACACACACACACACACACACACACTCACACCGCCTCCGCCTAAGCACCTCGACACACACTAGACTCCCACGTAAGAAAAGTCATCACTCTTTTTGCCAATTAAGTAACGTTTCCGCGGGAGTCGAAGAAGAATGCCGCATAAAACCAAGAGTAATATACGTGGGAAGGTGAAAATCGCACCACCTGGAACATTAACTCTTTCCTCGAGGCTATCCTACCTACCTACCTACACCTGTGAAAGTCTTGCTGGTGGAGACACAACGATAATTAGATAAGAGACACAAAAAATCACACAATACCTGAAAGAAAACAGAGATGTGAAAAAGATATAAACGTGGGAAAGAGAGAGAGAGAGAGAGAGAGAAAGAGAGAGAGGGAAATGAAAGCCACGATCATTACCTGGAAAAATGATGAGAGGAGGAGGGAAAAAAATGAATTGTGATTAAGGTTACGACATGAAAGTATTGAGAGGATTAGATTATATTCATTCCTCTCACTCCTTGCCTCCCACACCCTCCCTCCCTCCCTCTTTATCCTTCCTTCTTCCTCTCTCTTTACCGTAGTTGTTTCCTGGATAATAGTTCACGCCCTCGGAGTCCACCCACGCCTGCACACTCACGAAGTCCGCCACGAAGGAAGGGATTTTGCACTTCAGGATAGCAGAGTTGCCGCGGATCACATTTTCAGACTCAGCCTCCAGCAAGTACGACTGAGGAACCACTGGCAACACCACACACAGTCAACACCACACAGAGTCAACACCACATACAATTCAACACCATAGACAGTAAACACCACACACAGTCAACACTACACAAGTCAACACCACACAATCAACACACACACAGTCAACACCACACACACAAGTCAACACCACACAATCAACACCACACACACAGTCAACACCACCACATACTGTCAACACCACACACCTCAACACCACCTGTTCATACCTCTACAAGTCATCAATCACCTGAAATCAACACCGTCACCTGTCATCCCCGTCACCATAACAGATCGTACTTAGAAAATCAAGGACAACACGGACAGATACGAATAAGTGCGAACTCCCACTCAGTAAAAAAAAAAAAAATAAGGACGGAACGTAACGGCAGAAGTGATAGGGGGAAAAAAAAACTACTCGCACTGATAAAGACGAGACGGGACGGACGAAAAAAAAAAAAAAAAAAAAAAAAAAAAAAAAAAAAAAAAAAAAAGGAAAGGGAAAATCGACGAGGCGAGAAGACATCAACTCACGATATGAAGGAATAATAATAGCAATAACGTATTAGCGAGGAAAATGACGACCACTGAGAAAAGTTTTGCATATTTTTCCCTCCAGCTCGCGAGGGAAGGATGGAATCTTTACGCTTACGAGACCGAAATAAATAATGCATCTGGCGAGGCCCTGGGAGCGAGTTACGTCCACGAGAGAGAGAGAGAGCGAGAGCGAGAGAGAGAGAGAGAGAGAGAGAGAGAGAGAGAGAGAGAGAGAGAGAGAGAGAGAGAGAGAGAGAGAGAGAGAGAGAGAGAGAGATAACAGCAGTAACGCTATAAAAAGAAAACATTAGTGGCAAATTGAGTCAACTTGCATGTATAAAAAAAAGAATGTAATAAGACCTCCATTAACATTTCCTCTTGGCGCTCTGAAAACACCTCCGGCATCCTTGTGAGGGAACCTGGAGGGAGGAAAACTAATAAAACTGGGGAGAGAAAAGCGAATTTTGAGAACCATACCTCGGGAGATACTGAGGCTGGAGGAGGAGGAGAAGGAGGAGGAGAAGAGGAGAAGGAGGAGGAGGAGTGAGGGTTTACCATAACTATGAGATGAGGGGTAGAAGGTCTGGCCCTCGGAGTCCACCCAGGCCTGCACGCCCACGAAGTCCGCCACGAAGGAGGGAATCTCACACTTAACGATGGCTGAGTTGCCGCGGATCACATGCTCGTTGTCCGCCTCTATCTGGTAACTCTGCGGGACCACTGTGAGGGGAGGCGAGTGTGAGGGGAGGCGGAGGCGAGTGTGAAGGGAAACTAGGCGAGACGAGGCGGTGAACATGATGAGAGAAAAGTGAATATGAGATGATACGGTGATGGTGACATGACCTGATGGTGAAGAACGCGATAAGGACGTTAAAGTAGTATGGTCTAGTGTGGCTGCGGGAGAAGATAAGTGAAAGGCAGGGAGCCACTCATACTCTGCCGCTGAGAGAGTAAAACATGGCGCGCTGTAACCAAAAAATATCCACCTATTATTGGAACCTGAAACGATATGCGACACCAACCTGAAATATATTCGAAACCTGCGGGAGGATAAAATGTGTTCACCATTAATTCCCTCTCAGGATTAGAAAAAAAAGAGCCTTGATGGAAGCGATGGAAAAAAAAAAGGAGATAGGGGAAACAGGGAAACAGAATAGAATGTACAGACGGGGAAAGAGAAGAAACAGAGAAACAGACGAGAATACGAGAGGATGTATAATAGAAATAAAAAATGAGGAAGACCTGAACGAGGGAATAAACCTAACGATGAGGAAGGAAGGAAGGAAGGAAGGAAGGAATAGAGGGCGGGAAGGATTGTGTTACCGTAGTGGGAGTTTGGGTAATAGTTCACGCCCTCAGAGTCCACCCACGCCTGCACGCTCACGAAGTCCGCCACGAAGGAGGGAATCTCACACTTCATGATGGCTGAGTTGCCGCGGATCACGTTCTGGTTGTGAGCTTCTAGGTTGTAAGACTGAGGAACCACTGGCATGAAAGGAGCAGTAGAGGTGAGACACTACGACTCTGACTCTGACTCTCTCTCTCTCTCTCTCTCTGACTCTGACTCACTCTCTCTCTCTCTCTCTCTCTCTCTCTCTCTCTCTCTCTCTCTCTCTCTCTCTCTCTCTCTCTCTCTCTCTCTCTCTCTCTCAGTCATAACGACGCCCAAAATCACGAAAATCCTCGAGAATAACAACGAAAAAACGTTCTTTAGTATCGCGATTTACAATTTATACGAATCTGAAAGTGAGATAATATAATTGATAAAAAAAAATAAGGTTCGCTGGTCCGGTGAAGTAAATGACAACCTGGAGGAGACAAAAGAAGGTGAGAAGAATCAACAACACTCGCTGGAAGACAAACGAAGACATCATTAGGAACAAAAACGAGTCTCATTTAACTGTGAGGAAGAAACATTTAGGCTCGTGGGACCTAAGGAGGCAAGGGATGAAGAGGGATAAAGAGGAAATGCAGTAAAAAATGGATAGAAGGAGAATAGAAGGAGATAGGGAAAACAGGGAAACAGAATAGAATGTACAGACGGGGAAAGAGAAGAAACAGAGAAACAGACGAGAATACGAGAGGATGTATAATATAAATAAAAAATGAGGAAGACCTGAACGAGGGAATAAACCTAACGATGAGGAAGGAAGGAAGGAAGGAAGGAAGGAAGGAAGGAAGGAAGGAAGGAAGGAAGGAAGGAAGGAAGGAAGGAAGGAAGGAAAGGATAGAGGGCGGGGAGGCTTGTGTTACCGTAGTGGGAGTTTGGGTAATAGTTCACGCCCTCAGAGTCCACCCACGCCTGCACGCTCACGAAGTCCGCCACGAAAGAGGGAATCTCACACTTCATGATGGCTGAGTTGCCGCGGATCACGTTCTGGGTGAGTGCTTCCAGGTGGTAAGACTGATGAACCACTGGCATGAAAGGAGCAGTAGAGGTGAGACACTACGACTCTGACTCTGACTCTCTCTCTCTCTCTCTCTCTCTCTGACTCTGACTCACTCTCACTCTCACTCTCACTCTCTCTCTCTCTCTCTCTCTCTCTCTCTCTCTCTCTCTCTCTCTCTCTGTCATAACGACGCCCAAAATCACGAAAATCCTCGAGAATAACAACGAAAAAACGTTCTTTAGTATCGCGATTTACAATTTATACGAATCTGAAAGTGAGATAATATAATTGATAAAAAAAAAAAAAAAGGTTCGCTGGTCCGGTGAAGTAAATGACAACCTGGAGGAGACAAAAGAAGGTGAGAAGAATCATCAACACTCGCTGGAAGACAAACGAAGACATCATTAGGAACAAAAACGAGTCTCATTTAACTGTGAGGAAGAAACATTTAGGCTCGTGGGACCTAAGGAGGCAAGGGATGAAGAGGGATAAAGAGGAAATGTCGTAGAAAAAAAAGGATAGAAGGATAGAGAGGAAGAAAGATAAAATGTAGTAAAAAGAGGATAGGAGGATATAGAAGAAGAAGAAGGAAATGTAGTAGGAAAAGAATAGAAGGATAGAGAGGGAGAAAGAGAAAATCGAGTAGGAAAAAGGATAGGAAGATAGAGGAAGAAAGAGAAAATATAGTAAAAAAAGGATAGAAGGATAGTGAGGGAGAAAGAGGAAGGATAGGAGGATAGAGAAGGATAAAGAGGCTGGATAATTAACAACCAGCTGCGTGTGTGAGCCTCGTCAAGGTCGCCGCTACTCTTCATCGTGTGTGTATCATAATTAGCACACATTCATTACCGTACATCCGCTGGGAGGGGTAGAAGGTCTGGCCCTCGGAGTCCACCCACGCCTGCACGCTCACGAAGTCCGCCACGAAGGAGGGAACCTCACACTTCATGATGGCTGAGTTGCCGCGGATCACAAACTCGTTATCCGCTTCCGTCCGATATGCCTGAGCGACCACTGAGGTTTAAGGAGGAAACGGTCACTCCAACCCCTTCAATCCACCTTCAACCCCTTCAATCCACCTTCAACCCCTTCAATCTACCTTCATCCCCTTCAATCCACCTTCAACCCCTTCAATCCACCTTCAACCCCTTCAATCCACCTTCATCCCCTTCAATCCACCTTCATCCCCTTCAATCCACCTTCAACCCACCTTCAACCCCTTCAATCCACCTTCAACCCCTTCATTCCACCTCCCCCAATACATATAAAACAAAAGAGGATACTCGCCAAGGGGTTACAAAGAGAAGTCATGAAATTTTCCTCTTGTATCACCGCCAGACAGTGTGTTTTGAAGGTGACTTGTTGGTGTGTCTTATGCGGTGTGGTATGAGGGACGGGATGGCGTGTGTGTGTGTGCGTGTGTGTGCGTGAGGGAGAAGAGGGAGTAAGGAAGGCAGGAGTGATGAGGGGAGGTAGAAGGAAAGGGAAGATGAGGAGGGAGTGAAGATGACGAGGGAGAATGTGGAGCAAATATGAGGTAAAGAGATATAGTAAAACTCTGGCAACACATCCAGACGCGTTGTATTATTCCAGAGTATAAATTAAGAAAAATGTATAAACAAAAAGAAGAAGAAAAAAAAAAAAAAAAAATGTACGTAGTGAGCGAAGCGGGTCCGAATCGCGACATAATTTCATGCGGTGGAATTAAAGCGAATATTCTCGTCAATTAACAACGTATTTCAACTTAGGACTAGGCGAGAAAAAAAAAAAAAAAAAAAAAAAAAAAAAAAAAAAAAAAAAAAAAAAAAAAAAGTGGAAACTCGAATACATTATTGAATCCAAAGCAAGCGGCGTACGGTACCTGCAAGCAACACAAAAAAAAAGAAGTAATTAATTCCAACAGACAAACACACAAACACGTACCTGTGAGAGACAAAAAAAAAAAGAGAAACAGAAGAGAAAATACCATTAATAAAAGGGTAACAAAAGGTGCAGTTTCCTTATAACACCATAGAGACGCCCTTCCCTTCCCTTCTTTTCTTCCCTTCGTCGTCACCGCCAAAGGGCATTACCATAGTTCTGTGAAGGGTAGTAGTTAGTTCCGTCATCCGCCACCCACGCCTGCACACTCACGAAGTCCGCCACGAAGGAGGGAATACTGCACTTGAGGATAGCTGAGTTGCCGCGGATCACGTACTCAGTAAGAACCTCAGCGGAGTACAACTGAGGCACGACTGGGTGAAGGAGGAGCGGGTGAGGGAGTGGATGAAGTGGATGGAGTAGATGGAGTGGATGAAGGATGGAGGAAAGTTTTGAATACGGAGGTTCGGATGATAGGTGGAGGGAAGGAGGGAGGTAAAGGAGGCAATGAGGTGGTAGGACACACACACGCACACGCGCACACACACACACACACACACACACACACACACACACACACACACACACACACACACACACACATTTTTAACTCCGTTACACAAACCTACATTTTATTCCCAGCGAGCTATTCGGAAATAAACTCGTATTCGATTCAAACCGATTTTCAGATTCAGATACACGGGCAGTATTTTCCCAGCGAGGCAAACAAACACGGGGAACAAATTTATATGCACCAAATTACGATCACAAACTTACTGAGGCTGGAAGGAAGGAAGGGAAGGAGAGGAAGAGGAAAATAGAAAACAAACGCAATAAGTAAGACAAAACACACTTGGATCTGAAACAAGAAAATACCCTTAAATTATTACCACTGAAAGGGAAAAAGAGAAGGAGGAGGAAGAGAAGGAGGAAAAAAACATGTAAATCACCATAATTCACAGTCATGGTATAATTTCCCTTACGACCTCGCGCAGAAAATCACCGGGAGAGTCAGCAAGATCAAAATTACCGAAGTCTGAGCCGTAGTAGTAAGCGTCCCCGGAGTCTGTCGCCCACGCCTGCACGCTCACGAAGTCCGCCACGAAGGAAGGAATCATGCACTTGAAGATGGCTGAGTTGCCGCGGATAACATACTCATGATAAACATCCGTCTGGTAATCCTGATGAACCACTGCGAAGGGCATGAATAAGGATAATTGAAGAGGGAGAAAGAGATAGAGAAAGAGAGAGAGAGACGGAAGGTAGCGGTGGTGGTGGTGTACTGTAAGACTATATATATTTTTGTTTCTTTATCTTGTGGTGAAGTGGAATTCCTAAAATGTTGGTTCTAGGCGGAAATTGTGAATGTGGTTATGTTGGTGGGAAGGGAAAGGAGGGAAGGGAAGTGTTGTGGTGGTGGTGGTGGTGGTGGTGGTGGTGGTGGTGGTGGTGGTGGAAGGGAAGGCCGAGGGAAGGGGTGAATAATAATGGTGGTGGTGGTGGTGGTGGTGGTGGAGTGATAATGATGGAAGATAGTGATAATGGTGATGAGAGAGAGAGAGAGAGAGAGAGAGAGAGAGAGAGAGAGAGAGAGAGAGAGAGAGAGAGAGAGAGAGAGAGAGAGAGAGAGAGAGAGAGAGAGAGAGAGAGAGAGAGAGAGAGAGATATGTGATGAAGGGATGCAGTGAATTTTTAAAGTTGAAATAACAAACTGGTACTTTTATTATTTATTATCTTTTACGATGTAGGATCGAAAAAAAAAAGAGACGATTTGCAGGTGCGCGTTAACACACACACACACACACACACACACACACACACACACACACACACACACACACACACACACACACATAAAACCAAACAACGCACAAAACTTTCCGGGAAAAGCGAAAATCCAAGCAGAAATAACGACAAAACTCACAGACAAACACGAACACTCCACCACGGACCCACGCACACACACGGACAGTACATGTAGGAAAAAAGGGAGAAAAACCGCACATGTATAAAAACAACTGAAATCATAAAAAAAAAGAACAAGTTGGTGGGAAAAAAAAATCTATGCGTTGGAAATCTGAAACTTTAAACTTTTTACATTAATGCGAGGAGAGTTTTGTATAGTGTGTGTGTGTGTGTGTGTGTGTGTGTGTGTGTGTGTGTGTGTGTGTGTGTGTGTGTGTGTGTGTGTGTGTGTGTTTGTAAATAGACTTCCCCATACCTTTAGAACCATCTTTATAAACAACAATTATAATAAAAAAAAAACATGAAAAAAACACAATAAAAAAAACAGGAAGTAAACAAACACCAAGAACCTGAAAGCAAAACAAACACGAGACGATCATAATAATAAAAAAAAAAAAAAAACTTTAACCACACCTGAAATATAAACAAACCAGATATTAATGACAGAGAGAACCTAAGATACACAAAATTCGCTTTAAATTTCTTCCAATCCCCCTTTAGTATCTTGCCCCTTGTTTACCATAGTCCTGGGAAGGGTAATAGGCATCCCCCTTGTCGGTTATCCACGCCTGCACACTCACGAAGTCCGCCACGAAGGAAGGAATGTTGCACTTGAGGATGGCTGAGTTGCCGCGGATCACGTACTCAAGGCTAACGTCAGTCATGTAGTCTTGGTGAACAACTGCGAAGGAGGAGGATGAGAGGAGGAGGAGGAGGAGGAGGAGGAGGAGGAGGAGGAGGAGGAGGAGGAGGAGGAGGAGGAGGAGGAGGAGGAGGAGGAGGAGGAGGAGGAGGAGGTAGGTAGTGTTTCTGGTGCTAATATTAGGAAAAAGTTATAGCAGAAGATAAGAAAACTAAAAGCTTCTGAAGATAACAAGAAAATATATGAAGGAAGGAAGTTAAGGAAGGAAAGAAGGAAGAGAGAAAGATTGCAAGGAAGGGAGTGAAGAGGAGAGAAGGAAAAGGGAAGGAAGGAAGGAAAAGGAGGATGTAAGGGAGGAAAGGGAAATGGGGAGGCTCAGGGAAAACGATGGTGACGTAATGGTGAAAAATCGTGAAGGGAAATGGTGATTGATGCCATTTTTCCGACCCTGAGCGAGGTGGGTGAAAGTTGCGACGGTTTGGTGACGGGTGGACGGGTGACGGGCGGCCTGTTGACGAGTGACGGGGGAAGGGTGGAGGAATGGGTGGACTTTGGCGCTAAAACCCTATGTGTGGTGGGGGAGGGGGAAGGGTGTTTTATGCTGTATAAACAAAGGCTCCAAGTTCTTACAGGCGGGAAACGTCGATTCTCATAAACGAAACTTGGCACAGGAAGAGAAAATGGCCTTAGACAGGAGGAGGAGGAGGAGGAGGAGGAGGAGGAGGAGGAGGAGGAGGAGGAGGAGGAGGAGGAGGAGGAGGAGGAGGAGGAGGAGGAGAAAGGAGGAAGGAGGAAGGAAGAAAGAAAGGAGACAAAGATAGCCACACATACTCACACACACACACACGCGCACACACACACACATAACCACAACCACACCCACGCCCCCTTCCTAACACAACACCCACGCCATGGCCACACCAGACACGACAGACAACACACACACACACACACACACACACACACACACACACACACACACACACACACACACACACACACACACACAAACACACTCCTTTCCGACCGCACGATTACCCGAGAGCAAATTCCTGTCTTGTGTCGAACCTGAACAATGCAATAACCTTTTTCCGGACCCCTCGCCGCCCGCCCCCCCAGACACAAGGCTAGGTAGGAGGGGCGAGGGAGCGGGGGGCTCACTCACGACCTCACGCATGTATAACGTGAATAATGTATACAAGTGAATGAAGATGTGGACGACCTCAACACCTGGGAATTAATTAAAGCAAGGAGAAAAAAAAAAGTTATCTGTGAAGGAAGGAACCATTGTAACATTATTGCAAAGAATTGTGTCTCTGAAAAAGGAAAGAGAATAACATTAGTGGAAGAATTTCTCTCTTTTGGAAGACTTGGAATGGAAAGTGGAAGAGAGGGAGGGAGGGAGGGATAGGAGGGAGGGGAAGGGGAAGGAAGGACAGTCACGAGAGGAGAATTTTATCGTGAAGAGGAAAATACTCAGACCATTCTCCCGACCATTCATTCTTTGGGGAACCACAATGAGACCACAAAGTGAGTCCCTTGCTCTAGTCTGACCTACTCCACCCTCCACCTCCACCTTCCTTCCACCCTGTTTACCATAGTTCTGGGAAGGGTAGTAGGTGTCGCCCTTATCAGTGACCCAGGCCATCACACTCACGAAGTCCGCCACGAAGGAGGGAATGTTGCACTTGAGGATGGCTGAGTTACCGCTGATCACATTCTCAAGGCTAACGTCAATGATGTAAGCTTGAGGTACCACTGTAAGGAACCCAGATTTGTGAGGGGATGAGGGACGAGGAGAGACGATGGTGCTAGATAAGTAAGGAAGGGGAAGGTAAGAAGGTGGAAAGGTTGGCTTAAATATGTGAGGAAGGAAAGAAGAGAGAAAAAGTAGAGGTAAGCATGCAAGGAAAGGAAGGAAGGAAGGAAGGGAGGAAGGAAGAGAAAGTGGAGGTAAGCATGCAAGGAAGGGAAGGAAGGAAGGAAGGAAGAGGGGAGAAAGTACACTCAAACACGCAAGGAAATTAAAGAAAGGAGGGAGGGAAACGAAGGTACAATACATGAGGAAGTAAGAAAGAGGGAAAAAGTGAAGGACAGGAAGAAATCAGACAAGTGAAGAAAGGAAAGGAAGTAAGGAAAGAATGAAAGAGAGAACGAGACAAATGCAAGAATAACAAAGGAAGGAGACAAGACAAAAATAAATAAACGATGACAAAGGAATGAACGAAGAGAGTTAGAGGAAATAAAAAGAATGAAAGAGAGAGAGAAAAAAAAAGAAGAGAGAGACGAGATGATGGAAGAGACAGTGAAATGATGCGGAATGAAATGTGACGCCGTGAGGGCAAGGGGAAAAAAGTCAAGGGAAAAAAATAAAGTTGATGATAAAAGGGAAAGGGACACAAAGGGGGAGTTAAAGGGAGGCATAAAAGAAAGGGAAAAAAAGATGGATGGAAAGAAGGAAGGAAGGAAAAAAAGTAATGTAGAAGAGGAAAGAAAAATGGATGATAGTTTGAAATAGAAATAAAATACAGATGGGAAGTAAACTATTTTTTCCTTTAAATAAGAAATAAAAACGAAAGAGAGAGAGAGAGAGAGAGAGAGAGAGAGAGAGAGAGAGAGAGAGAGAGAGAGAGAGAGAGAGAGAGAGAGAGAGAGAGAGAGAGAGAGAGAGAGAGAGAAAACTGAAGCATACATCTCGAAGCTTCAACATTCAAACACGAACGAAACACGAACGAACGAATCAGATCCACGGACGTATCTGATTGGGTCCTGCCTGGCCAATCAGAAACGAGTTAGTACTAAGAGGATCCATTTCAAAGGTCAAAGGAGGAGAGGAAGACCAAGGAGGAGGAGGGAACAAGGAGGAAGAAAGAGGGAGGAAATTTTTCTTTTTTTTTCCTGATAGCACGGAAATTAAAGCGAGAATGGGATGACAAAAAATGTGTGTGTGTGTGTGTGTGTGTGTGTGTGTGTGTGTGTGTGTGTGTGTGTGTGTGTGTGTGTGTGTGTGTGTGTGTGTGTGTGTTAAGTCCCCAATAAAACTTCAACCCCCCCCCCCACCCACCCCGCCACGACCACCACAAAACTTCGTCGCACATGAGAGACGAGAGAAAAAAAAAAAGATTGATTAAAAAAATATATATAAAATCACGGAGGATTAATTAACACAAATTCGCTTGAAAATTTGAAACGATTGCGAGATGAATGCAAATTGTAATGGTAAAGTTGGCAGCGAGTTGACGGGAAAACACGACGAAGAGGAATGGCGATAAGAACAAAAAAAAATTGAAAAATGAAAAAGACAATTGGAAGATGAAGGAAAAAATCGAATATATGAAGAAAATATAACTAAATTACGACCTGAAATCAAGACAATAATAATATAAGAATTCCACATCACCTGAAAACAAAAGAGAAAATAGAGAACAAGGACATCAAGTTTTAGTTCATCAACCCTAAACACACACGCGGGAAAATCACCCTCACAATAGGAGATAAAAAAAAAAATAAATAAATAAATGAATAAATGAATAAATCTCCCCCTAGCATCGTGTCCTTGTTTACCATAGTCCTGGGAATGGTAATAGGCGTCGCCACTGTCCGCCACCCACGCCTTCACACTCACGAAGTCCGCCACGAAGGAGGGAATGTTGCACTTGAGGATGGCTGAGTTGCCGCGGATCACATACTCTGGTACTACATCAGTTTGGTAATCCTGGTGGACCACTGAGGAAGAGGAGGAGGAGGTGGAGACGCTGGAGGAGGAGGAGGAGGAGGAGGAGGAGGAGGAGGAGGAGGGACATAAGTGATGAAGGGAGGTAATGGAAGATAATCGCAGGTACTGATGGCGGTGTAGAAGGTAATATAATGACTAACGTGAAGGTATTTTTCCTCTTCCTCAACGTGTTTCCGGTGTGGTGGCGCGCGAGGGGAGTTGAAGGACGTTATAAGGGAGTGGAGCAGTGGGGAGCAGGGAGCAGAGAGCGTCACGGGGGCGGGGAAAAGGGCGGGAAATGAAGACAGGTGCACGACGCGGCGGCAGGTGAGAGGATGCGGGGCGGGGGCGGGGCGGGGCGGGGCAAGGTCGATACAGGTCAGAAAGAAGAGGAAATAATGCATGAAATTGAATAAATCACAGACTCTGAAATTGTCTCTCGCACAAAAAAAAAAAAAAGAAAAAAAAAGGAAAAGAAAAGTATATAAAAAAGTGGATTTATCGGAACGTCATTCGAAAGGTAATATTTTATTTTTTTTATGGAATCTGAAAAATTACAGAAATACGAATAATATTAAATTGAATGAGTCACGTCGCTTTGAGAGTCTGTCTGTCTGTGCGAGTGTCTGAAAATGAACAGAAACACTTAATAATCATCAATCATAACCACAGATGCTGAAAGGAAACAATGACAAAGATAACAATTAACACCAAACAACACTGGAAACAGACCGGAAAAATTAATAAACACACACCGTAAGTTAGTAATAAAGGAAGGAAGGAAATAAGGGCGTTGTACCGAGAGAATGAAAGAGAGGAAGAGGAAGAGGAAGAGGAAGAGGAAGAGGAAAAGAGAGTGAGATTGACCACATGTCCTGCCTAACACGTGCTGGAGGAAGAGGAACACAAAAAATAAAGGAGGATAATGGAAGGAAATGGGTGGGGTGTCGCCGATCGGGGAGTGGGCGGGGTGGAGAGTGGGAGGCGGGGCAAGCACGCGCTCGCCCACCATTACCATAATTCTGTGACGGCAGGAAAGTCTCGCCCGTGTCTGTGGTCCAGGCCGTGACGGTGACGAAGTCGGCGACGAAGGAGGGAATGTTGCACTTCATGATGGCTGAGTTGCCTCGAATCACGTACTCCTCCACGACGGACGACTTGTAGAACTGTGACACAACTACCACGACCAAGGGAGTGGGGTGAGTGGGGAGTGAGTGGGGAGTGAGTGGGATGACTGGGGAGTGAATGAGAGTGAGGAGGGAATGAAGGGTAAAGAACTGTGTGTGTGTGTGTGTGTGTGTGTACATAGCATTATCCTCTATCGCCTCGTGCAATATTCAACGTAGGTAAACACTTCTCTTTCCTTATTCATCTTTACTATACGTTCTCCTTCCTCGCCTTCTTCTCCTCCTCCCTCGTGCATGGAAACACTCGACACACGCGACGCACAGACGAATGTACATCATAATAAATGCAAATCAACGCTTTCACCGTGAGAGAGAGAGAGAGAGAGAGAGAGAGAGAGAGAGAGAGAGAGAGAGAGAGAGAGAGAGAGAGAGAGAAGAGAGAAGAGAGAGAGAGAGAGAGAGAGAGAGAGAGAGAGAGAGAGAGAGAGAGAGAGAGAGAGAGAGAGAGAGAGAGAGAATAAAATACTTTTCGAGTCGACATTCAACGGAAAACATTTCACTAAAAATTGCACTGGAGTCCACACACACACACACACACACACACACACACACACACACACACACACACCACTTGTATTCACGGTTCAATCTGAATAAAATTTCCCTTTTCGTGTGAGCTGAGAATCAAGGAGCCACAGTAGGAGGAGGAGGAGGAGGAGGAGGAGGAGGAGGAGGAGGAGGAGGAGGAGGAGGAGGAGGAGGAGGAGGAGGAGGAGGAGGAGGAGGAGGAGAAGAAGAAGAAGAAGAAGAAGAAGAAGAAGAAGAAGAAGAAGAAGAAGAAGAAGAAGGAGGAGGAGGAGGAGGAGGAGGAGGAGGAGGAGGAGGAGGAGGAGGAGGAGGAGGAGGAGGAGGAGGAGGAGGAGGAGGAGGAGGAGGAGGATCGCAATGAAATTAGGGCAAACGGTATGCGGCGGCGGCGGCGGAGACAGGCAATCACGGAGAATGAATAAGAGAAATCAAACCAGAAGAGAGGCGAAGGAAGACGGAAAAACCACCACCACCACCACACCGAAGAAAAAACAGAAGAAAAAAAAACACCCATTAAACACATAAATAAAGTCAATATAAATAAATACAACAATAAAAACCATCATCTGAAATAAAAAACAAACAAACTAGAGAACATTAATATCAATACATTCTGAAAGGCAAAAAAAGAAGAGAGGAGGAGAGAAGGAAGTGAATGTAAGGTAAGGTAACGCAAGGTTGAGTAACACCACCACATCATAATCTAACCCATTAAGCACAAGGCCTTTTACACACTCACTAATTACACCAGGTGAGGAAGAACCTGTGGGAATAATGCATACCAGATGAGACTTGGAGGAAAAAAAGACAGAGAGAAAGAGAGAGTGTGACCCAATGGAGTGTTCAAGAGAAGAGAAGGAGTAGGAGAGAGAGGGAGGGAAGTATGGAGTAGAGACCAAGACCGAGACCAAGACCAAGACCTCCCATACACTTCACTTTCCCCCCTTCATTACCATAGCGGTTGGATGGGTAAAAGTGTTCTCCGTGATCTGTGCTCCAGGATGTCACACTCACGAAGTCACCCACGAAGGAGGGAATGTTGCACTTGAAGATGGCTGAGTTGCCGCGGATCACGTACTCATCAGCCACACCCACCTCAAACACCTGGGCCACCACTGATAACCAGACACAGGGGCGTTACAGGGGCGTTACGGGGCGTTACAGGGTGTTTCAGGGCCAGGGAAGAGAGGTATGAGAGACGGAAAGGTAGATGGGATGGATAGAGGATAAGTAGGAAGAGATAATGAAGAGAAACTATGAAGGATGAGATGAACATTCGAAGTGAGATGAAAGGCAAAAGAAAGGAATCAGAGGAGAAAGAGAATAAATAGAAGAAAAAAAAAACAGCGCAAGAAGAAGACGACTCGACAAAGACAACGCGAAATAAACTATCCTTGGTGTGACTTCAATTAACATTTAAAAGCGCGAGGAAGATGTTAAAAGAATTATTACAATCGTGGGAGCGGACAGACCACCGTGACGCGACGCCCCAAGACAACAAACTCCTCAGCGCCCTTCCACTTCCAGCCCCGAGGCGTTCACTACCCCCGGGAGCTAATATTCAGGGAGGGGAAAGGAGGGGTGAGGGGGAAGGGTTGAGGGGAAAAAAAAGTTGTAATTACACAGGGAAACGCTCAGTACAGTAGCGCCTGAAAGTGAAAACAGTCATTAGTGCTGTGAGACGAAAGTTCTGTAGGTGATTAGTCGCTCCCTGTGGGCATTACTACTACCTCCTCCTCCTCCTCCTCCTCCTCCTCCTCCCCCAAACACGCCTTCCCCTGAGGGCGCTGGTTACCATAGGAGGTGGAGGGGAAGTAGACGCCGCCCTCACCGTCCACCCACGCCTGCACACTCACGAAGTCCGCCACGAAGGAAGGCACGTGACACTTCAAGATGGCGGAGTTACCACGGATGACGAATTCATTGTTGACCTCACTCTTGTAGTCCTGGTACACCACTATAGCGGAGGTCAAAGGTAGGTCAGGCAGGTCAAACAGTGACTCTTCTTCTTCTTCTGTCTCCTGTTCCCACTCCTTAACACTCCCTCCCTCTTCCCTCCCTCCAAGACACACTAAATATTGTAGGAAAAATGTGATATTTAGGCGAGTTTTTCAAGGTTACCGTCACGCCAGGTGTGGATCGATTTGTGTCGCGATAACTGGTGGAGTTTGGGTACGAAACGCAGCAGGGGGAGGAGGAGGAGGAGGAGGAGGAGGAGGAAGGGGAGAACATGGGAAGACAAGGACGAGGAGGAGGAAGAAGAGTACGAAAATGAGAAGAAAAAAAAAGCAGACCAACACGACTGGGAGTAAAAGAAGAAGAAGAAGAAGAAGAAGAAGAAGAAGAAGAAGAAGAAGAAGAAGAAGAAGAAGAAGAAGAAGAAGAAGAAGAAGAAGAAGAAGAAGAAGAAGAAGAAGAAGAAGCAGAAGAAGCAAAAAACCAGCCACCAGAGACAACACCAGAGACAGATAGCAGAGGATAAACACGTGAAGAAAAACAAAAAGAAGAACAAAAAGTAAAAGTGAGCTAAGTTTGTGTACGACCATTAACCCTCACCCTAAGACCCGAAGACGTTAA
>JAXIVD010006678.1:0-22956 GCA_036785275.1 Cancer borealis | reverse complement strand
AAAGTTTTCTTTTAATTTACTTCCAAAATCCCGTTAATTGCTCAGATAATCTGTGACTGACTCACATGCTTCTGTACAGACTTGTGACTGTTTGCTTTGTGTAGGTGTAAGTGCATGGATTGATTGCCATAATAGTTTGAAAACCATAGCATATATTTTTCATCACATGGTTTTTGCAGCTGCTGATATAATTTGATTATTATAATTAACTATATACACATAAACCGAAGGTTTATATATGAAATTAAATTTTATTTTAGCAGTAACTAACTTTTCTGTTATGGCAATCATTCATATTATCTCTCTCTCTCTCTCTCTCTCTCTCTCTCTCTCTCTCTCTCTCTCTCTCTCTCTCTCTCTCTCTCTCTCTCTCTCTCTCTCTCTCGCTCTCGCTCTCGCTCTCGCTCTCGCTCTCTCTCTCTCTCTCTCTCTCTCTCTCTCTCTCTCTCTCTCTCTCTCTCTCTCTCTCTCTCTCTCTCTCTCTCTCTCTCTCTCTCTCTTTTAATGCTTGGGAAACGTTTCTTTAACAGTTGTTGTCCTGTCACTCCGTGGTCTGTGGCTGCTTCTGTTTTTGCATTCTTTGTAATGTAGATTGAGAGGTAATACAGTGGTAGTGGTAGAAGTAGAAATAGTAATAGTAGTAGTAGTAGTTACTGTAGTTGTAGATAGTTTGACAATTCAGTGGATATTAATTACATACTAAATACCATGCATGCCATTTTTATCCCAAGCATTGCTAATTACACGATGGTCCTCACAGCATCTAATCATAATTAGAAAGCTGCGGAGTATCAGGTAATGTATGTTTATATTGATCCTAAAAGTGAAGGAAGGTTATTTATCACTCTATATATAAGTTCATTCTAACCACCATATTTTGCTATATTTATATTCTTACTCATCGGTCAAACATCTAAATTGTTGATGCAGTAAGAGATCAGACAGATCACCTATAATGTGGAAAGCTAGAATATATATTTATATTTTTTAAAGAATTGAAAGAATGCAGGAAACGAGATAGTGTGTCTTAGGTAGGGACTAAAGAAGGCCCAAGAGAATTCTTTGAGGGAACAAGATATTAAAGATAGTACAGATCAGTATAATTATACAAAATGGTCAACATTAATAGTACTTTTATGCATATTGTAATTAGATTATACATGTTTCATTCTCACATAAAAGATAGAAGTGCAGGGTATCTCAGGTATATTAGTTAGGTCTATCTTTCTATCTATCTGTATATATATGTACCAGGCTGTTATCCCCTAGGCCTAAAAGGAGGTAGCCAAGACAAGGCACACATACACACACCCGTGCACACAAACATATATATACACTTAGACCCTTGGCACCAATAGGAGAAGAGAAGTACACTCTACTTAGACAATGTGCGTCAGCTCAATCACGCAAATGAGGCCGAGGGTCGAATCTACACCAGAGTCCCATGGCTTACCCTTGCCACTTCATATTTAACTCATGTCCTCTCCCTCTCCACACCTGACATGATCCAAGGTTCATACCAGATGTGTGAAAACCTTATCCAGGGGTCATCAAGACTGTATAATTAATCATGCATTCACTACTACTCTCCATTTACTTCTATCACGCACAATCCTTCCTTGCTCCAGAGACTTTCCTCTTTCATTTAACACTCTTGCCACACCGTCCATCCATCCCATTCTTGGCCCTCCTCTGAACCTCACTCCCCTCACATCGGATCTTACTATCATCTTAATATGAAGTGGCAGAGGTAAACCTTTGGAGTCTGTTGTATATTCGACCCCCATCCTTGACCCCATTTGTGTGACTGACCTGATGCGCAGTGTAGGCAGGGCGTACTTCTCTTCTCCTATGAGTGCCAAGGGGCTAAGTAAAAAGAGTGTATATGTATGTGTGCATGGGTGTGTGTATGTGTGCCTTGTCTTGGCTACTCTCCTTTAGGTGGATAACAACCTGGTATATAGATAGATGTAGATTCTTTTTTTTCTTTTACATAATTTTACAAGCTAAATTTATTGCAACTAAAATTATTCATGTGATTTATAGGATAGGTTAGCTTTAGATTGTTAGTATTATTAATGCGACTATAAAAGATATTGGAGGATAAATTTACTCATTAGAAAAGTAAGTTTTATGACTGGTACAATTGTGAGTGATAGATAACCTTCCTTGTTTGGTGGTGAAATGTGAATGACAAGATGAAGGCTGCATGCACGGTGGAGGGTTATAGTGGACGGCTCTGTTGACTAATGATGACTTGAATAACAGTACATAAACCATTTTCTTGCTTTCTCAATCCGATTTAGACTATGAATGAATTCATAATAATACCACTGTTATTGGACAGTGACTTGCTTACCTCTTGCTTTGTCTCATCAAAGAGATTATAACTTAAACATTTGACTGAAGACATCTCTTGGACTATCTGTCACCTGGGAACATTATGGGCCACACTCAATCTTAACACAAACCTTTGAACCTAATTTTTTTTTCTCCGTGTGTTATTGATGATTTTACTTTTTAAAATAATTGCAGGGTTAATTGTCAGCATGACTGTTCCTTTTATTGCAAATTGCATTATTGAGGAACGAAAATTAACAAGTTTTAACTTCAATAACACGTATGTAAAGAATCTCATGTACATTTGTAACATACAAATTATTTTTCAGTGTAATGGTAGATGGTTGTGGTATATGAACTCACAAATATAGTATGTAATATCAAGATAATTTCAATAAACCATACTGAAATAGATTTTTCATTCAGTATGTCCTGATTTATAAGAATAGTGATGTCAACAGAGCCAAAAGCAAACTTTACACCATTGCCTCTGCCTGTGAATTACTGGTAATTCTGTCTTTTCTCTGAGACTTACATTTTCAGAGAGAAGGTATAAGCAGATAATTAGGTAAGTTTTTGTATTTTATCAATATCAAAAGGTAATTGATTGGGATACGTAGCAGGAAGCTGAGGTACTAGATTAATTAACATTCAATAGATACAACTTTTAGTGTTAACAGTAATGGTTGCTTTGTATCACTCTTTGGTGGAACATGATATCACACACTTGCTGTATTCTACGCTGGACGTTCATGTCATTATTTGGTGTTCATGAAGAGAATCACATAATTCAAAACCAAAAGTACCCTCTCTAGCATCCCTGAGTTCAGCTTCATGTCCACACTGAAATGCTAGTCTAACAATAAATGCATATCGTATATTTGTACCAATATTTTTAAAGAATTTGCACATTAATAAAAAGTGTGTTTGAATAACATACATGGACAATAGGCTTTCCATCACCATCACCATCATCATCATCACCTACATCAACATCAACATCAATATCAATATCAAATCAACATCAACATCAACCTCAATATTTAATCTCCTATTGGAATCCCGCCATTCTTAAACAGTCTTTCTTCATCCACTTTTTAGATTGGTTTGCAAGTCAGGCACCATGTTAACACAGGCCATCCTTTGTCACCTGATGGCAGGTCACCAAGCTGTGCAGTTATGTGCAACTTGTCTGTCATTTATCTTTCTTACAAGATCTTTCAAGACCTCATTCCATGTTGTCCTTTAATCTACTCAGTGAGATTTAATTCAGCCATTCTCATATTTTTCTTCACACAAAACCAATGCAATATGCCTGTTTCTATTATTCACATATTGTCAACCTTAAGTCTGCTTCTTAATTTCTATTTTTAATTCTTAATAACTCAGCCCCACATTATTAGGTTTGCTAGTTTAAACATTTACCACAACACCTTTCATACAACCTGGCAACAACCTTTACCCACACCATACAGCAGCATACACTTTCTTGTTTTCTTACCAACCTTTTATCTGATACCAACCATTGGGATGACATGAAACTCATATTGGGTCGTGTGTAATGTAGGAATAGTCTGGTAGGGTTACACAGTTTCAGGTATAGATGCTCTTGACATCATCTAGCACTATGTGGAGTATGATGAAGGTGGAAAGGAAAACAGGCACTGTAACAGGTGAGTTGACGTTTTCAGTTTATTAAGAATTACCGGAGCCACTGTTGATACAATTAGATATCAGTGTTGCACAGTATAATTGTATTTCTCACGTAGCACATGCAGGGTTTTGATGTATTGGGAATTTTAAGAAGTGGCGTACGTGTGATTTGCTTCTTGAGTGTTGTGAAGTTTCCTGTCTTTTATTGCACCGTAATCTTATCTGTTGGGCACTGGCATATTCTGCTTTTATTCACTACTTCATTTTCATAACTTAGGCTTATTTCTAGTCTCATGAAAAGTATTAATTGTTAATATATATATATATATATATATATATATATATATATATATATATATATATATATATATATATATATATATATATATATATATATATATATATATATATATATATATATATATATATATATATATATATATATATATATATATACACATACATACACACACACAATATATTTATTTATGCACAAATTTATTCTCCTTTTCATTTCTTTCCACTACAAAGGCAAGGTTGATGACTCAAGCGAAGAAGAAATTCCCTCACCACGTAAGGCCAAGCCCAGCAACATCCCAGCCCCTCCTCCCTTGCCCCCTGCTGAAGCCCCTGTAGTAGCAAAAATCCGATCCACTCCCAGACCTACAAATGGTGATCAAATGTATGGCACCAGTAAGTTACCCTTAGAACATCTGTATGAAGACCATTTGAATTAAGGGAAGAGTAAACAGTATACATAATTATTGCAGAAGTGTAGAAAAAATGTGCTGCAGAATCAGAAGCATTTTGATCCTCTGTCAAATGTAACTCCTGCCACGTATTTGTAATCATCATCGTCAACTTGAAAATTAGTTTGTCCAGGATTGTGTAGTTTGATCACGGGAATTTCAAGCTTCATCTTATAATTTTGTTTGGACTTAAGAAGTACTTGTCTAATAGGTATCAGTTGATTGATGGATTTGCTATATTTACCTCACCTTTATTTTTTCATTGTATTCTTGTATTCTTAACACTTCTGTTCTTGCACTTAGAACTACCTTTGTCATGTTATCTTTCTCTTTACATTAACTTCCAGAATAGGTAGCTTCCCTAACATTTTAGTTACTTAATACAGAGGAACCCTGGTTATCCAGCACCAATGTGGAGCTGCATGTTCTGGTCAATTAAACTTTCCAGTTGTTTGAACTATATAAATACTGTATTTGATGTTGCCTTGCTTCTGCTAGGTGTCATAGTATATTAATAATTGTGATCTTCTTTCAGCTAGATCAACTGCAGATTTGATGAATGCAGAATTAAAGATGGTTCTGGAGTCCTTCCGTCGTCAAAGGCCTCACTTAGAAATAGTCAAGACCCCTGATGTGTATATAACCCAGAAGAGCACACCTGGGGAGGTGCAAGCCTGGCTCAAGATTAAAGGATTCTCACAACGGTAATACTTTCACTTTTTTGCGTGGAATATTTTTCTAAGATCTCTCGCATCACCATTAAGATACATTTGCTTGTTATTATTCCTGATGCCTATCCATGGCTGTAATTCAAACTTTTATGTGAAATTTGAGATTCTGTGTTTAAATAAAGGTAGCAGGTGTAGGTTTCCTGAATTCCCTTTTCAAATCCACACTTGAATGTATCAGCCTTAGTATGTTGCCTATCTTACCCTCGTCTCAGATTTGTGAATTTAGGAAACAGTCAATAGAAACATTAAAGTAAAATTCAAGTTACTTTGTTACAGTATTATTATTATTTTTTTTTTTACAAAGGAACATCTTAAATACCAGGATTTATGTGGACCATGTGCAAAAGTAATTGAAAATTTATTGAATGCATTTATGTAGCCTAGAGGATAAGTGAGAGGAGTGCATTTGTATGTATGTATGTATGCATGGGTGTGTGTATCCATGTTTTATCTTGGCTACCCTAATTAGCAGGATAACAGCCTGGTAGATAGACAGATAGATATATCTTATGGTCTCTAATCTAATTTTCCCAACAGAATCATGAAGCAGTTTGATGGTGTTGATGGAAACTCAATGTTCTCTTTGGACAAAAACAAACTGGAAGAACATTGTGGTGCCCGAGAGGGTGCTCGTCTGTACTCCCAGATAATGGTTCAGCGTAATGTGTCTGGGGTGAGTGAGGACAACTAAGCTCAAAGTGTTGATATGTACATGAAAGAATAATTGGACTGATGGACATACTTTTACTATTACTTTTACAGGACTTCTGAATCCCTTATTATTTTCACAGTTCAAAACAGCAAGATCATCTGAACTGAGACAGATTTTAGCCAAACAAAGGGATAAGGTGGACAGTGACGCCACTTTTAAGGTCAAGGAGGTAGAACAGGACTTTGGATTCCTTGAGGAATATGATAAATCTGGATACCAAACAGATTCAGGTGAGGTGTGAGTTTGTTATGAAACCTTCAACTAATACCATGTAACAATGTCCAAACAATGTGAAGGGTGAGTGTGTCAGTCCTTATAATGAGGTTTGTAATTTTCTGACGGCTTATGATATGTACCTCAGTTTTGCAATTAATCATAGGAACTTACATGAAATTATGACCAAACACCATCTTTTCTAGTACCCTAAAATTTACTTATAACACTAGACCTATCAGATTTTTGGTTACACTTAAAGTTTTGCTTTTCATGAACCTAACCTTGACGTTATTCATTGAAAAGTTTGGCTGAGGTACCGTGAATTACTCATAATTCATAGCTACACTGGTATTACATGTTGGTTTAATTTTTTGGTTTGTAGGATTTTTGTAACAATCCATCAGTGATGAAATCATGCAGCCTGCTCGGCACTTACTGTATGTCGAAAATGAAGGGGCAAGGCTCAATGGTGCATATGTATATTTATGTATATTTAATGTAGTATGGGGGTGTTTGGTGGTATAGTAAACAGGTCTGGAACGCATCCCTATTTATCCCATTAAAATACAACTTTGGTATATGATCAATCAGCTTACAATTGGGTTTTCAAGAATGTAACAAAGTCGTAAATGAAGGGAATAGTGTATAATTTACAACTAAAAATTCATTTAAAGAAAATTCTTATCAGATTCATTTATAGACTACCAGTACACAATATTACCAGTGATAGAAAACTATACGATCAGTTAATCAAAATAAGCAATTCATTTGAAACCCAAATTTTTTTTTAGATTTTATTCTTCCAACCTCAAAGAATTTGTCAATCGACATAATCAAAAAGTTATTACATAAAATATTGGTCATGTATACAGATAGAATTATTATTTTTGGTACAGTTATATTAATTGTATTTTATTTGTTCATGTTTCAGAATCTGAAGATGAATCTGTAGCAGCAGGTGGAAACCCGGGAACAAATACACTTAAGGAACAAATAAAGAAACAGCGGAAGAAAATAATCAATCAGTCATTTGATGAAAAAGCTTCCCGCTAAGCTCATGTTTAGGGTTGTATTGTAGAATATCTCTTATGTGATGATTATATAGGAATATCATTGTCCATGAAAATTAAGGACATGATTCTAAAAATAGTCCACTCCTGCAGTAACTGTCTAATTACTAAACCTAGCTGACTTGTTTCATTTAACTTTTTGAAAGAGTTGAAAAGTCTGAATAGTGCATTGGTGCATTGAGGCATGTGATGCCAGGAGACACATCCTTCCAACACCAACTGTCAGAGTGGAATTGTGGCCTTGTGACATTGTGTAAGATGCATGCTAGGTGACACCTCAGGAAGATAATGTTATCTAATGTCAGGAAGGTCATAGAAATTTTATTTTTCATACTTTCATAGACCTGTATTGAAAATTTGTCTATATATTTACAGTGTTTTAATCTCTCTATATATATACTTCACTACTTTAAAACCTTACTGTCCTAGTTTGTCTGTTAGCGTTTATTCATGGGAAGATTTTTCTATAAATCTCCATCAATGGCACTTCACTTTAAATTCCTAGGAATACATTTTAGTGCCATGATTCCTTTGTAATATAGTATACATAAATATCCACTGGTGTATATGATTCATATCATTGGGCTTTCCTTTCAAGGGTACTTCATGTTTGTGTATCCATATAACCCACTGCATCACAGAACAGGTGCATCAAAGTTTTCCAATTATTCATGTTTTCTTTATATTTTTTTGAACTAATAAATTTGTATCATGTTCTGTATAATAGAAGTTACTGCCTATGTACTTAAATTAGTTTTATTTATAGGTATGTGACTTAGTAGCTGAAATGGTTTGTTTCTTTGATCAGCTTCAGTGCCTTAGTTCTATGCAGATAGAAATGCTCCCAGAATACCTTGACTGGTGTTCTTAATTCTTTCCCTACATGAGCAAGGAAAGAAATATTACACAGATCCTGTATTTCTCAAAAAAAAAATTTCTCTTTGTTAATTAAAAATGTACCTTTCAGGTGAAACATTTTTTAACCTTAAAGGACTGAATTTCATTCATATTTCATCTAATTTACTCTGATCGCTGTACCTTGAAGCTCTCTTTTAGGGATGGCCATAACAAAACCTTCCATCACACGTGTCCAACATAACCCTACATCATACGTGTCATCTTCTACTTGTCTATAGATGGGATATGGAATACCTCATTGCTACTTCTCATATTTTTCCGTTCAAAAAAGTTATTAAACAGTCGAGTCATCCAATTTACTGTCCTGGAACCCTGTGTCTTCAGTATCTACTGGTAAACCGTCTTCACCAACTGCCTTCCCACTCATTTAATTTCAAAGCCAATGAAACTTCTTTAGTTGTTATCTATCCAATTTCTTCCTCTCATCTCCTTTACTCATTGTTGCCTTTTACTTCCTGGCTTGCAAACTCATCTCCCAAATGCTCATCTACACTTATATTATTCTTTCTATCGTCCTGCTACATCTACTTCTTCAACAAGTACACATTCTATATTTATTTATTACTGTGGTTGTGCAGACGTGTTTCATTTCTTTGAGTCCTCTCCAAAAAAAAGTTGTTAGTTTTTTTTATTATTTATTATTATGACATTCTGTTTTAAGTCCTACCCAATATTCATTAAGGATTCATTCTTGCATCTTCTTTTGACTTTCTTCAGCACACTTTCTTGCACTATTATCATTTCTAGTCAATCCATTTGCTCAAGTTTCTCATCACTTCACAGCCTCTCTGACCACATCACTCTACCAAGATGTAGTTATATATTTTTTTATAATTATTTTCTTTCCAAGAGCTTCTTTATGTATAGTTAATATCTCGACTTGCAAACGAGATGCCTTGGGTTCGAATCTGGAGTCGGGTGAAGACAAAATGAGTTTGTCTTCTCTTCCTCTCTCTCTTCACCTAGCAGGAAAGATAGGTTCGGGTCATAAGCAAAGGAGTTGTGAGATTGCAAGCCCAACAGGAGCAGAAGGCTGGGAATCCTGTGCTCTTGTATGGGTAAGTGAGTGTAGTGCTGCTTCTAATTTAGTGGCAGATTCAAAGGACCAATTGTGTTAGTGAAAGAATTTGAAAGAGTGTGTAAGAGGAAGTGAATTGAGAGTGAATGGAAATAAGAGTAAAGTAATGAAATGTACAAGGCGGCTGGTGAGAAGGATGAATGTTGCATTGAGGTGGTGAAATGCTTTTAATATTTAGGGTTCAAGATTACTGCAGATGGAAGAATAGAGATAGAGGTGTAGTCAATGATCAATGATGTAGGAAATGTGTTGGGAGGAATGAAGGTATTGAGTTGTAGAGCGATGTGGATAAAGTAAAGGAATAGGTGTGTCCACTGCACAATATGGGACTGAAATATGGAGTGTGACAGTAGCAGAATATAAGAGATTATATGTAATGGAGGTGCGGTGTATAAGGAGGATGGGCGGAATAACACATGGACAGAGTGAGGAATGAGGAGGTTAGGTGTGAGAGAACTGGTGTTATGAGAGTTAGCTGGTCGAGCAGAGCAGTGTGTTTTAAGGTGGTTTGAACACCTGGAGAGAATGGAGGAGGACTGGTTGGTGAAGAGAATAGTAGGATCCGATGTGAGAGGTGAAAGGTTGAGATAAAGGCCACGAATGGGATAGATGGACGCTGTGAAAATAGCGTTGAATGAAAGAAAAGGTCAGTGAGTCAAGGAAGGATGATTGTGTGTGATAGAAGCGAGTCCAGAACAGTAGTGAATCCATGATTAATGATGCAGCCTTGACGACCCTTGGAGGAAGTTCTCGTCCATCTTGTGTGACCCTTGGATCATGTCAGGTGTGGGGAGGGAAAGGGCATGTGTTAATGAAGTGGCCTGGGTAAACCTTTGGACGTATGTATATATCTATATTGATATACAGGAAAAGAGCTATGCTCGTGCTGTCCCGTCTTCATATCTATAATTATCTAACTTGGCCTTGAATTGATTGACATTTCTGGCATGTGCCACTTCCATATCCAGGATTCAATGTATCTATATGGAACACTGTATTTGTCTCTCCTACACGTGGTTTTCTTCATCTTTTTACCATGTTCTCTCGTGTTCTTGTGTGGGTATATATTTACCTAGTTATGTATATATATATATATTATATATATATATATATATATATATATATATATATATATATATATATATGTATATATATATATATATATATATATATATTTATATTTATATGTATATATATATATATATATATATATATATATATATATATATATATATATATATATGTATATATATATATATATATATATATATATATATATATATATATATATATATATATATATATACATATATATATATATATATATATATATATATATATATATATATATATATATATATATATTAACTAATTTGAAAGCGGGTTGAAATCGTATAAGCACGTGCGCGGCAGATGAGAGTTTTGTTGACACTTTGCGGGAGTGTTTGGGCGGCGCGGCGACGGGCATGGCATGATGGCAAACGTGTTTATTCTAGACAATGGTGCCTATACCATCAAGGCAGGCTTCTCAAATCAAAATGAACCAAGGTACGTATATTCTAGTAAGCTGTCGTGCATTTGCCATCATGATAAACGTTTATACGGAAGGTTTATTAAGTGTGGAAGGGAAGGTGACGTCTGGTGCTCACAGCATAATAAAAAATACAAATAGACTGAAAACTGTTACAGGATTTTTCAAAGTAGACCAAGTGATTGCTGCGGGCTTTCCATTATGTATTAGTCATTTATGCAATGCATGAATACGTGTCTCAACGTTTTTACTGAACACAATGAATTTTGAATGTTAAGGCGTCATGTGTTGTGCAAATGTGTAATAACCATGATATGACCCTGACAGTTTTGATCGACCCTTGATAATGGCAAGTGATGTTCAAGCCTCGCCATGTTGTTCATTGATTCACTTTCCAATCCAATGGTACTATTTATTATTATATATTTTTTTTAAATTAACCAAACCTGACCTCACATACCAGAATTTAGACTCACAGATACTCACATATGTTCTTCTGGAAAAGGCTTATGCCTGTGGCTCCAGTTGTAAATCCACATTACTTTCTAGGCACAGCTTACAGATACGGCAGCCGTACCTGTAAGTGCTCCTTTATAGATACGGCACATGCCTAAATTTTGGGTAATAAAATATGGAAAGCTTGTATAACTGAACCTAACTGTACCAAACCAAACCTAACATAACCTAAGATAACATAACATAACCTAATCTAACCTTAACCTAGTGAATGCCGTATCCTCATAGTGCTTGCTTATAGATACGGCACGTGCCCAACTTTTGGGTAAAAAGCTTACATAACCGAACTTAACTAAACCAAACCATACCTAACCAAACCTAACATAACATAATCAACCTAACATAACTTGAAAGATGCTTTACCAGGTAAATAATAACGCACAGGCCGTATGAAGAGCGGATGACAACGCGGTACAACTGCCGTATCTCTAAGCACTTTGTGCTATCTGTGCTTTAATGGCTGGAAACAAGTGAAAATTGCTAATGTGCCACAGTGTTGCTATGGTCTGAACCTTGGCAATTCTGCTGATCGCTTGGCTTACGCATAGTCGCTATCTGATACTATTGTTACTAGCTCTTCTTTGGGGCCTCAGGGGCTCTCTGCACGCAGGACAAGGACTTACTCAGGTGTAAGGGGCGTACATTTCACAGTCACAACCTACCTGTAACACTGTACCAAACTCAAGTGTGGTGTGGGAAAGACTGGACAGCCAAGTTGTGTGAGTTAGCTTCTGAGGCATCAGGACACAGATCCTAAACAAATGCCTGATGAAATGTGATGTACTCCAGCTGCTCAGGCCATCGATCATATACATGAGTGCACGGTGATCATAAATTGAAAGGGGGAAAGTAAAAGAAGTTGATAGTATAATGCAAGGGTAGTGTGCATTATGTACATGTTCATTAGACGATCAAAGCAACTAATCTCATCCAGTTTCTTTGGCAGATGCTATTTTAACAGACTACAAGCCTAGCTTTTCTTTTATATCATTAACTGTTGGTGTCAGTAGGCTCATGGAGGCACAGATAGACTTGCCTCGCCTATTATTTGGCGTAGGTTTTCAGTTTTTTATAGTGACGCCTAACTAGTTGAAGCATAAGACTAAGAGGTTGTTGGTTGAGTTAATAGGTAAATTTTTGTTGCACAACATCACACTATATTCAAGATAAAACTTTTTTGTAATAGGTTTTAATGTGTTTTGAATTAATCTATCGATTTTTATTGGCAAAATTGCATGGTTTTCTTGAAGGGGGAGACCTCCACTTAGCAAGCAATTGATTTGGATATAAATTATCAGATTAATTCAAAACATTAAGAATTATCAGGAAAAAATTCTTTCATGTCTGAAATATTATTTCAAACCAAAAAGATGGAGAAAATATTTATGAAAGTGTGTGCCGTTTGGGCAGTATGGCCAAGATTTTGTTCTCCACGTTCATTTTGATAACTGTCTGTACATCCATAACTTATCTACATTCAGGAGAGCAGAGCCTCAAAGCATGAAGTAGGAACATCAATATACATAAATTGAAGTCATGGCCTCACTACACTTATACACTTTATTAAGTTTGTCAATTATTACAGTTTATCATATATAAATGCGTATTTGACAAACAGCCCTTTACAAGCAAAACTTTTAAGGCACTTCCTCCAATATTAAAAAAGTGAGGTTGGAAATTATGATAGATCACAAGGTTTGATGTCTAGGCTTATTTATCATCTATGTTTCTATACTTTCTAAGAAAAATGGTCCTGTATTTGCAGAGTTATGCCAAATGCCATCATGAAAGCCAAAAGTGAACGAAGAAGACCATTTATTGCTGACCAAATTGAAGACTGCAGAGATGCTTCTGGACTGTTTTATATTTTGCCTTACCAAAAGGTGAGTGGCTTAGAGGGTCCAGGGAAGGGATGTAGACCTTGGACTGGAAATGTGTATATTGTGGGATGTTTTTTTTTGTTGAGGTTCAATGTAGGAAAATTGTTTTATGTTGTCTTTATAGGCAATACCGATTATGGTTTTAATTACTTTTTTGTGTGTTGTGTGATACTTACCACAATGATAATGATCATGATAATAATAATAATAACAATAATAATGATGATAATATGTTTTTGTCTATACACGTACAAGGACCTCTCATTTTATTCCTGCAGCGTTCATGTATTCTTAATTTCACTTAGTGTAATCATAATTTTCCCAAATAGTGTAAATACTACATGGAAAATCTATTCCACCACAGGCTCAAAGGCCAATGCGATGGGAGATGGGCACACACACACGCACAAACACACACACAAACACACATACACACACACACACACTTTTTTTTTGTCTTTTTTTGGACTGGATCTGATACACTAGAATAATTCTTACCAGATTTCAAATGTGACTGGATCTTTTGTTACCTGTGGCCAATACTAAATCAGTTTGTTCACCAGGAATGCTTGTGTCTGTCAGTTCACTTTTATTTGAATTTGCTTAAGTTAAAATTTATTGTGTGAAGATCTCTTCTAGCTGACTCTTTTTGGCTGAGTTTTTATAATCATACTTAGTAATATACATTGCATTAATTTATACATAGATATTATAAAATTCTTACATGATGCAAGACATGCAATTTTTTGTTGTTATAAATGTATTTGTTATTATAGGAATTATGGTGTAAAAATAAGAAATAGTATATGTGGATCGGAAATATTTATTTAGTAAATGCTTTCTTACTGATTTTTTTGGAGGTGGCTTGGATGATCTGTATTCTGTGGTATTGTCAATGTATCTATCTATATACCAGGCTGTTATCTCCCTAAATGGAGGTAGTCAAGACAAGGCATGCATACACACACCCATGCACACATACATGTACACCTCGCTCACTAAGCCCCTTGGCACCCATAGGAGAGAAATGCATCCGACCCAAACACTGCGTCAATAATGAAATATTTTTATGATCTTTGATAATGTTCCCAAATGAAAAGTCATTATAAATACTTTACTTTACTGCAGGGTTACTTGGTGAATTGGGACATACAGAAGACTGTGTGGGACTATGTGTTTGGTAAGGATGTGTTCAATGTGAATCACAGCAACACCACCATGATTGTCACGGAGCCGTACCTCAATTTTACCAGCACTCAAGAAGCTCTCTGTGAAATATTCTTTGAAGAGTATGAAGTTGATGCCTTGCTCAGGATAAATGGTAACTATGAATTTTCACATACTCATGTTTATATCTGTAGCTTTATTCAGGATGAACTTGACCATCAAAGCAGTGTATTCAATGGGAAGTTAAATTTGCTAACATTAGAAGAAAAAAAAAGAAATACTAGAGTAATAGTTTATTGTTAGTAAATACAACTTGATTGTTGATATTTTCTAGATCTGATGACAATTTAAAAAAAGTGGTAACTATGCTGAGAAGCTTTGTTGAGGTGTTGAACCTTTGGTGGAGATTGCCACAAGCTTCCATAGTCTTGCTCCTTTGTACTCCTGTTTTTGCAACACTTTATCCTTAAGTGACATGTCAATATAGTGCTATAACTCTAAATCGACCAGATTGGCTATATTATATTAATTTTTGAAATATATATTGTATGTAAGATTGAAAAATTCGTCAAAGCTTTGCAAAGTTTAATTATAAAGTTTTAGTATCAGATCTGTCATGAGTATAATCTTTTTAAACTAATAACTCCTTTTCCCCTGCAGCTGGAGACCTGTCAGTACACAAATACCACCGTGACCGTCCAAGGGAACTGTGTTGTTTGCTGGTGGAGTGTGGCTTCAGCTTCACCCACATTGTGCCCTACATTCAAGGCAAGAAACAGAAGGATGCCATTTTGAGAGTAGATGTTGGAGGCAAAGTTCTCACTAATCACCTCAAGGAACTCATATCATACAGGTGAGATGTAGTAGTAATCCATCTCCATTTTGTTGTTTTCTATATAGCTCTTAAAGTTGTCATAAACCTGAAAAATGGAAAGTAATACAATGTGATATCATTTAATATTCATAATGGTAATGTGTTGTTGTAGAAAGTTGAATTATATGAAAAAGCCTTCAACTCAGTAGAAACCTCAGCATTTATGAAAGTGTTCAGGAAACATGAAATAGATGAAATATATATGAAGGTATTAAAAGACTTTTATAAGGAAAGTACTGCCACTTTAAAGTTACATGAGGTCAGCGATAAAATGACTATTAAGAAAGTGGTCTGACATGGCGACATGATTCCTCCTAAATTGTTCATGGCACCATTAGAGGAAGTTTTTAATAACTTGGAATGAAAGAGACATAAATTAAGATAGATGCAGAATACTTCATTAATCAGGGATCCAGCTACTTTCCTCCCATGTATAAGATTTTCTCTCGTCTCACCTTCCACGTTTCCACATTTGAATATCTGTAGGTTGGCTGAGTTATTTCAAGCTTTAATATAACCTTACAAATGTAATGCTTTTGGTGAGTGGATGGACACTGTTGAAGAAAGCTTGAAGCCATTTTATAAAATGCTCAAGACTAGTTGATGAGTATGTAAACTAATGATCTTTTTATGTTTGCAGGCAACTTAATGTTATGGACGAAACATATGTTATCAATCAAGTGAAAGAAGATGCCTGTTTTGTTTCCATGGACTACAATGCTGATGTAATAACAGCTCGTGGTGGGCGGCACGAGAACACTATTCTAAGAGATTATGTGCTGCCAGACTTCACTACTATAAAGAGAGGTTATGTCAGGTCACTGGAGGAGTCCAACGGAAAGTCCAATGGTGGTGAACAGGTGAGTGTTAGCAGATGGTGATCTATCTATCTCTCTGTCTATCTACAGTTTCTGGTGCCTTGTTCTCGCCGTAAATGTCTCCCGAGTTGATGTCCGTGACAGAAGAGCTTCCACCTCTCCCAATCCACACACTCATTAATTGTTCAAGCTTTCCCCTTATCAGCACCTTCTTAATGCATATACTCCATTACTTTATTCTTCCATCTTATAACTGGCATTCCTCTCCTCTTAGGATCCTCTGTTTCACTCACATATACATTCTTCACAAACTCTTCACTCTTCTTTTTCTCAAAATGATCAAACCACCTCAAAGTATTCATTTTCACCCATTCCACTACACCACACTTCACTCCATTTGCACAAAGTCCCATGCCACATACACGCTTTCATTACTTTCACCCTCCCATCTTGTCACGCCACATGCTCCTCTCAGATAACTCATTTCCACAGCTCTCACTCTTGACTGCTGTGCCCTATTTCATGGCCAAGTCTCTGATCCATACATCAATGTTGGCAGGAGAATACTGTTCCTTAAACCTCTCTTTACCTCCATGGATACATTCCTTTCTATCATTATCCTTGCAGGTGATCTTATGACACCTGCCTTTCACAGTTCTCTTTTATTTCTCCATCTCTCCATGTTCTGTTCCCTATTACTTAAACTCTTGCACTTCCTCCATTTTCTCTCCTAGAACTACCTCACACCTTCCTACTGTTGACACACTCACCCTATAAGGTGTAGTAAAATTAATCACCTCTATTATCCTCCTTTCAATGACCATCACTTTACTTTTACCAGCTTTCATTTTTAGCTTCCTTTTCGTACAAACACTATAAGATTATTACTTATTGTCAAACACTTCTCATGAAGCAACTGCTTAACATTTAACATCAGAAACCAATTGCTAAACACTATATTTTATATTGATACCTTGTGTTTTCCAGCTTATACGCCTCAACAATGAACGATTCAGCATACCTGAACTCCTGTTCCATCCCTGTGATGTTGGGATCCAGGAGATGGGCATTACTGAGGCTATTGTCCACTCAATAAACAAATGCAGAGAAGAAACAAGACCACATTTGTATCGGTAAGTTCTACCTGACAAGTATGAAATGTAGTAAATGACCCTTTACAACCTGTCTTAGGTTATAGTAGATACATTTAATTACATCAAATGAATAATTAATTTTATTTCCTCCAATTGATTCTGTTGCAAAATATTCCGCATAGAAATTTCTTGAGAAAAGAAAAAGCATTTTAGTACTTGTAGTGGTATATTCAGATTGTAGTGGTATATGTGATTTATAAAACCTGGTATAGGGCTTTTTGAGAAAAGGAAAGTTGATTGGTATTGAAATCATAATAAAACATGATTTACATAGAACATCTGGATGTAAATATAAACTTGAAAGTAAGTGATATACAGAAAGTCCACAACTTACTATCCAAGTGATCGTATTCCAACTTTAAGTCTTTGATCCATATGTCAATGTTGGCAGGAGAATACTGTTCCTTAAAGCTCTCTTTACCTTCATGGACACATTTCTTCCTCATAACCCTTGCAAGTGATCCTATAACACCCCTGCCTTTCACAGCCCTCTCTCTTATTTCTCCTTCCATCTCTCCATGTTTGCATAGCACTGTACCTAAATACAGGTTCCTCTCAATTTACACGAGTATTGTGTGTCTGGACCATTCGCATATTTTGAATTCAGAAATGCTTTTTCATGTGGATCGCATCACATTATTCTAAAGAAATTGTGTAATTCTGTGCTCGGCAGTCATGTGTGGCAAGAGTCAACAGTCTTGTACATAATTGATTAGTTTTGTCAAAGAATGAATGTTTTGAGATTTTAAACTTTTAAATGTATATGCCTTGTTTTATTGCAGAAATATTCTGCTCACTGGAGGGAACTGTAATTTCCCAATGTTTAAGGACAGAGTGTTTAAAGACGTCCGGTCATTGGCACCGGATGAATATGATGTGAATGTTACTCTCGCCAAAAAGTAAGTTCTTATTGTTATGGATTTTTCTTCTTCCTTCTTACTTGTCTCCATTGGTAATATCCTTGAAACATTGTTATCTGTTGTGCCATTTTAACTCTCCTGATCTGCTTGGTTGTGTTGTTACATTCAGCAGATGCATTTGGGTCTCATGAATAGCTGTTGATCTGTATTGAAAGTTGAATTTGACTTGTATTTAGCCACTCAACATTGTGTCATTATGCTCATATGTTCTTGCTGGTAACACTACAGAGTCAGTTTGCTCATTAGTGGCACGCTTCTTGCTAATCTCTTGTTTGTATTCATCGTAAAAGTGGTAGAACTGTGTACTGGAATAGAAATCATATTATCCTTATTTGAATGATTTTTTACCATCTATATAGTACATGCATGATGGTATTATGTTGTATTGTGTTTCAGTCCCTCAACTTACTGCTGGAGAGGAGGTGCTGCCATCAGCCGGTCTGCACACTTCCCAGAAATGTTGGTCACCAAGAAGGAGTGGGAAGAAGATGGCTTCAATGTATGTCAGGAGAGATTTAGTGTTTAAGTCATCCGTCAAGACAATTTTTTGAAAAGAACAATTTGCATGTAAGTATTTTCTTTTAGCTATAAACTAAAATTAATTTGCTTAGATTCATTGGTGAAATGTAGTTGTTGGAGATTGAAGTGTTTCAGTAACATAATGGACCATTGATTTTGAGGGAAGGGTTACAAGGAAAACTCTTACTCCTTTTCCTTCCGATTAATGCAGTTTCTTGCTTTTACTCAGTCACTCATGTACTCCTGCAGACATACTCATATATTATATATTTTAAAAACATGAATGAGTTATGAGGAATTGCCATTATCAGGAGCAATGTTTTCCAAATTATATGAGTTATAACAGATTCCACACTTACCAATCACTTTAATAACAATGGTCACATATTCAAGCATTAACATCTCTTTTGTAGCCGTTTTTAATGTGCTGACACTTCCTTACTGAATATGTAGTAAGCTTTCAATGACTACCTTACTGGCTTGCAGAAAGAATCTATGTAATTTTTTTTTCATGTTACTCAAATTTATTTGTAAAATGCAGTCAAATTAGCGGGACTGTTCGCAGTATGACCCATCCTTGTGGTGGAAAACTTTGATAGCACTGGCAGTTCTTTTAATGTTCCATTTTGGGTGATAAAAAAAATACATGCTCTAAACTGAGGGTGTGTGAAATAGTTTAAACATTCTACATTCTATTAAAACCATTCTCTCTCTACCTGTTTTTAATCATTTGCATGAAAATATTATTACAGATAACAGTGGAACCGATCCAAAGATCTCCTCTGGTCTACTGATAAGGAGGAATAAGCATTCCACATGACGGTATTTTCTTTTCAACCTTGTCATTCATCTATTACTAACACACATAAATTAGTTATGTAGTAGTATTCATTTAAGGCACATTTTTACTGTATGTCCATTAATACATGTAGATTAATTATTTTGCATTATTATTATCTTTCCACTATAATAAGCAGGTTATTTTATTGGTTCAATTGGATGGTTTGGAAGTACCTTTTCATTCTTAACCTCTTCAATGCTGAGTCCCATATCACTAACTTGACCCCGTGCCAGAAAATAATTTGACCTCTAGAAAAGAAAGTTCTATGAATCAGAATTATATATAGAATACACTAGTAACAGTAAAATTTGCTTATTTCACTTTTCAGGATAATTTTGATCCCCCTCTGGTATTGTCAAGGGTTTTATGATCACCTCAGCAAGCTTATTTATACTTCCATGAGAGTTTGGAGTGTAGGAACATATAGCATAAAGTCACGTATGAGTGCAGAAGTGTATTAAAGTTTTGGCAATCTCATATTAGAGGAACCAAGTACATTCAAACCTCGTTTTAACGGAATAAATGGGGAATCAACTTGTCCGCTATCTTGAAAATGACCGTTGCTTGGTATTTGGTGGGACGTATGGTACACTGATTACCACATATAAAGGCAATCTTATTATGAAATGCAATGATTGTTGCACTTACCTTAATTATTTGTGTAATTATGAATATTTTATGGGTACAAATGTGTATAATCACATATTAGAAAACAATAATAGGAGTCAATAAAATCCGAAATCCGTTGAAACGAGGGTTGAGTGTATACAGAAAAATTGAGGACCATGATTATTGACTAACATCACTGGCATGACTACTTTACCTCATTATATTTTGTTTCACATTTTACAAACAATAATTTTGTTAAAATTGTGATAAAATATGGAATATTTTACAGTTGCCAAATGCATTGTTAGGCGATTATAAACTCATATCAGAAAATATCGGTCCATAAGTTGTGCAAGAATTACGTTTTGAATGTGATCTTTTATAAAAATTGGTCTGAAAAGTAGAGTTATGTAGACATATTTTGACCTCTTTTCTTGAGTGGCACAGACTTTTTGGCAGGTATATTTCAAAAGTGATTATCCAGACGGCAGAGCAAAGAAATAAGTGCAAGGCAAAGTATGGGGATGGAAATGACAGGAGTGAAATTGGCAGGAGTAGAAAAGTTTTCAAGAAAAAGTCTGTAAGATGTAAGTTGGTGTATCAGACTTGGAAGATCATAGATAGAGAGTAGGTAGCATAGGTAATTTCTATGGGAGTGGACATCTTTCAAAAAGAAAATTAACGAGTTGTAATAATGGTAGGGATAGAAGTACTGGGATAATGAGAGGTGGAGGGACCAAAAGTAAGGGTAGTATCTGGGCAGGAGGGATCTTGGAAACAGGAATAATATAATGAATTCACAAGAGAATCCAGGAAGTGAGATAGTAGAGATATTTTCTGGAAGATACAGCTGAACGGATGGGAGGGGAAGAAGTGGAAAAGGGTGATAGAGAAGGGAGAGGGAAGATTGAGGTGTAGGAGTATTGAGAAGGGGTAGGGGAGTTGGGGATGAATTCCTGCTGGAACACAAAAGGTGTTATCAGAAGTTGAATGTGATGAGTTAGTATGGGAAAGTTATGGAAAAAGCAGAGGTTGGAGTAGAGGGTTGGTGAGTGATTTTACTTATTTATATATGGTTATAAGGTGGTTGTAATAGAGGAAGATATGGATGTAGAAGGAGGGGTTGGTGTTAGGGAAGCAAATATATGAGGAGGAGGAAGGCACGAAGGAATCGACATATGGACAGTTAGGAGAATTTTCAGGTTTTCCTTGACATCTCCAGTTAGTCTAGATCTCACCCACCTCACACCTACTCTACACAATATGAGTTGTACTACTTGGCTTCTTGTCAAGATAAGGCATAATATAATTTACTCCACTAGAAAGTTCTTGTATGACAATATTAAATCAGGTGACATCATCATATTTTATGCTGCTATAGCAAGTTTCATTCTCTTTTAGGTTTTTGCCAGGTTGTGTCTCACAAATTTGTCTGTTATTCAACATTTCAGATATCATATATATATATATATATATATATATATATATATATATATATATATATAATTTTAGTTTAATTTTGTGGCTTTTTAATGATAGATAGGCTCTCTCATAATTTGTATTCCAATTATCTACTGTAGTTGATTTGACTTTGGTTATATAGACTGACGTTTAACTTGCAGTGTTCACAGAACAGTAGGAGGATATAACCAATATTCTGATGCTCTCCATTTTCAACTTTGAAGTATGAATCAACTTTTATAAGAAAATACTTGAGGAAAATGGCCTCTGTCTTCCACTTTTCTCCAGTAACGTGAGTGTTGAATTTCCCGAGTACTTATTTTGCTCAAAAACAAACCAACTTTAAATAAATTTGCAGAGTACAAAAAGGCATACTTAAATTTATGAAATATGCAAACTAAATAAACTATTAAGATCAATCAATATTATACAGAAATATATATATTTTTAAGTAATTGGGAAACACAGTAGAGTTAATACTAGATTATTTTAGTTACTGTCAAGTACTTTGATAACCATTTTCATCTGTTACTCTGGGGATTCATTAGTCAAATTTCTAAATACTCTGGGAGTTTATTGTTTTTATGTAACAAAAAGCCAATTGGGTGAAATTCTAAGCTTGGAATTTGTTTCAGGTAAATTAAAACAATAATAGAGTTATTATTGAAAATGTGAAAATTGGTCTCGTATTTATTTGGATCAGACCTTTCCCTCATAATCTGAATTAATTTACTGTACATGTGTATCATATAAACTACAAGTATAAATGTGAGAGGGATAATTCTAATGGTAGTTCGTCTTATTGCCTTAGCCATTTTATTGAAAATTGCTACACATAATATATTTGCTATTTTCTACTGTACAAGGGGTCTTGGTCAAAACAGACAAACTGGGCCAAGCAACCACACCACCAGAGCAACACACACTCAGGGTTCACCAAGTCCATTCCTTAGAGTCAGATATCACCATTTCAACTCACATTTATATGGTATTGGTTCTGGATTTTTTCCTGATGTTAAAGTTCTTGTAGAAAACTTAATGAAGTACATATATGTATTTTTAATTTATTATAAAATAACCGCTTTGTTTTTGAACTATCTCAGCAAAGAAATACTGAAATCTGAACCCACTCTTGTACTGTATATAATTAAATGCAGTATTACAGATTTCAAAAGGTCTGCTTAATCAGGGTGTAGCAG
>JAXIVD010006677.1:15000-22956 GCA_036785275.1 Cancer borealis | reverse complement strand
CTGCTTGCAAGTCACATAGAGATGAAAATTATTACTTTTTTGTATTAATTTTTTCAAGCAAGTATCAACAAAACTCTAAGAAAATAATGAACATTGTGTTGATAAAGGTAATGAATGGACTGACGGTCAGCAGATTAGCCAATGTTGATTATAAATGATAATGAATTTAAAGATACAGTAATCATTTATTGAGTAGATGGTAATTGTTGAGTGACAAATTTCCAGATGAAATTATTTATGATTTATATTATCAGATAATCATGCTGTTTAATGAATTTCAAAATATGTTGAGTTATTTGTACCTTTATACTACATTTAAAAATGTTGCTCTCGCTGGAAAAAAATGTTTAAGGTTTAAAATATAAAACATTGCGGTAAAAATTTAGAATGGTGGGCTTTTCTTTTACGTGTGCTTCCGACTGCTTTCGCGTTATTAACCTTCATCTCAGCCGTGCCTTCGCCCAGCTCCATCCAGTCAAGGCAGAGAAATAGAAGAAAAGAGTGAAGGCTGGCCCAAGGCTAAGTGTTCCATGCTGTTAAGTGGATGTTGAATAGAAATAGTTTCCATCCTGTACTCCGAAGGGGACTGAGGAAAGAGTGGCTGAACATACGATTGAAGCAGAGTCTGGCCTCGAGGGTCAAGTCAATAGAAATGTTTGGAAAAAAGAATTGTAAGGTAAGCAGTTTTCCACCTTTATCAAGCGCTACCGAGCACGAACTACAGAGACGTGTAGGACATTTCAGAATAGCTGTCACAACATATTTTCTTTAATGGATAGTTTTCAATTGGCATGATAAAGTAAGGCAGTCTGTACCTCCACAGTGTCCCTCAAGACGGACTAACCAACAGTTTCGCTCGAGGATTATTAATAAATCCCTGGTGTGGCTCCTCAGCTGCTGCCACAAAACAAGTCTGGCCAAAGGAAAGTCTCTCGCTTCATCCACCACAACATTATTTTACGACAGATTTGTTTTCCCTTTAATGGAATATTTCCCGTTTTATTGTATGATTCGTGACTTAGATGTACGGGAAGACTTATAGATTTTCCAGTTTATATGAAAAACAAATAAATCCTTACACACAAACACACATGTAAAACACTCACATAAACACCCTCCACACATCCACTAATACGCACACACACACACACACACACACACACACACACACACACACACACACACACACACACACACACACACACACACACACACACACACACACACACACACATACACACACACACACACACACACAAACACACACACACACGCACGCACGCACGCACACACACACACACACACACACACACACACACACACACACACACACACACACACACACACACACACACACACACACACCAGTATCTCTACTCTTTCATCTCTTGCGCTGGTGGTAAATTCTGGAACTCTGCCTGCTTCTGTTTTTCCACTTCCTACAGCTGCATACTTTCAAAGGAAGACTATCAACACAACTCCGAAACTAAATTTGACAACCTTTCTGACACTTTCTTTGAATAGTTTTTGGGGGATCGGCAAGGTCAGCGTTTATTTTTTGTATTGTTTATTTTTTCACTTGGCCAGACCAGTGAAAAGGAAAAAAAGAGATTGAGTCTCATGAAACAATGGTTAAGATTTGACACATTTCAATTATTTCATATTCTTAGGGAATTTTGTTAGCATCGTCTTTCCTCCGGTTATACGGTGCGAGGCATCACGTGGTGGTAACTGTCACCCAGTTGGAATATGAAAGGGGAATAAAATATGAGAATCTGACCCTTTGTCTATAAGAGTGTTAATGAATGATAAATCTGCCTCTAACTGCACCACGGGAGGCTGAGAGAATATTATGTGTGAGAATAGTAAGTGGCAGACCGATTCAATTCCTTATACTCTCGAGAGAAGACCTGCCAGTCACATATGAATAACGGTGAGGCCATAACGAACTCTTAAAATAATGTTACCGCCACTACACACGGCCACTTGGTTTTGATGTTACTGAAGGGAAATTGCATTACATCCAGCTGCAAAAATAAGCAGTAAATAATGAAAAATACTTATTGTTTCTAATACCGATGAAGAGTGTGTGTGTGTGTGTGTGTGTGTGTGTGTGTGTGTGTGTGTGTGTGTGTGTGTGTGTGTGTGTGTGTGTGTGTGTGTGTATGTGTGTGTGTGTGTGTGTGTGTGTGTGTGTGTGTGTGTGTGTACGTAGGTAAGTAGGTAGGGAAACATCTCCACCAGTATCAATCTGTGTATCCGCTCCATTAGAATGTGTGTGTCGTGAATCTGTCAACAGGTAAAGTTACTCTTGTTGAACAGAGAAATGGCGATGTGTGAAAGCCTTAAATGATAAAGTGTTGTTCTCTTTATATATGTCTCTTCACGTATGTATCTGTTTATTTGTTTCTTTTTCTATTTATATATTTGTACATATTTTATCTTTGTATTTATCGTTATGTCTGTCAACAACCGAACAACAGTGTCACACGTGATTTATGATTTATATTTATTGAACTCTAAAGTTGTGTATGACTTTTAGTGTAAACCCGAAAAAGGATAAATGTACACAAGTTACGGATGCAACATGTAGAAAATAGCTTTTTGCATTGCACTATCCTATCCTCACTCTACGGTTCCAAAGCTGAGGTAGGATTGATATTTCCAAATTTGTTCATAATCAGCAGTGGACGCGAAGTAATGTAGTATTTTCCCTCTCATGAATGTTGAGTTTCTGCCTGTATACACTTAGTCCTTCCTAAGGCTACAACTTTCATATACTTAGGTGAAAAAAAACACATGCTTTTATATCTCCACGTAGCCACAGCTTGAGTTAAGTTGGTTAATATGATAACACGCTGGGTAACACTGGCTTGGTACAGAGTGGCAGGCAAGGCAGGGTAAGGCAGTGTCAGGTCAAGGTGTTTTCTTGCACCTTTACTTCATGTGTGTAAGAATTCATAAACAAGGATATTAAATATCTGAACATCTGCGAAGGAATGTAGAAAAAAGTGATAAAACTGTTTGCGGAAAGCTTACATATTAATATAGTAATGTTTGGGAAAGAAAAATAGATTCATGTTTTATTTATTCATGTATTTGAGTACTTTTTTGCATGTTTACTGTTTTAGTAGGCCGTGCATAGAATACTGGGGTTATATTCTCTCTCTCTCTCTCTCTCTCTCTCTCTCTCTCTCTCTCTCTCTCTCTCTCTCTCTCTCTCTCTCTCTCTCTCTCTCTCTCTCTCTCTCTCTCTCTCTCTCTCTCTCTCTCTCTCTTTCTACTACGGTGATCACTGCCGGAAGAACCTCATTATACGTTCATAAAGATACATAAATAGTCAAGCACTCATCTTGCAGAAAACTGTTGACTTGGCAGGTGATGGTGTTTTGAGAACGTAATTCTAAAACCAAAGGAAGTCAGTAGCCAAGCAAAGCCAAGCCGTCCATTATACAAAGCCTTCCATTATTCATGCACGCTCTTCCTCCTCCTAGTCCTTCCTGCAGCTAGATAAATGCGGTCACACACGTCCACTGTCAGAGCTTTCCTTGTGGATTTTATTGTGTGTAAAACTGTATCCACTGGCTTGTTAAAGGGAAACTTTCACCAGTCAGTTATTTGTCAGTTTCAAAGGAAGCCTCGCTGAAAGAAAGAAAAAGAAACGTTTGCATGCATTTTTTTTCGTTTGTTCGTGTTCTATTTTGCGGTGATCTATATGTTTCGAACTCAATTCATCCCCTTACTTAAAGTTTCTTCCCACAAAAAAAAAAAATATACTGTTAAAGTTTCACCCAGGCGTGTACTCACCCTCTCTCACACACTCGCCTCCACCCTCGTCCTGTGCCTTGCTCTCACCCTTGTCACGCACTCTCCCCGACTCCACATCACTCCAGGGAATTCTACAAAGAATTGGGAACCGAAGAAAAGTGTTGAATGATAGCCGGGACAGTTGAAGGAGCACTGTTGGTTGGTTGAGTTGTGCTACACAGAGATCATGGCACCAAGACGAGTGGAGATGTGCCAAAGTCTATTATTAGTACACAATCTTGCAGTCAGTACTAAGAAACGACAAGAAAGTTGATTCAATCGTTCGCATAGCTTATTTTTATTGCAGTTTGATTGTGATAAAGTGGTGTTGGAGACTAGAGGAAATACACAATCGTGCCGTTACTTATTGTTTTGGATGTTGCAGGGATATCGTATTATTAACATCCTCTTCATATCAGGCACTGGCGTTTATATTGAAATAGAGCCTCGGGTATGACAGAAGGCACTAATGGTGGAGGGAAAATGAGAACGCAAAATGAGAATACAAAAGAAGCTAATGCCTTACTACAGACATCCAAGCGTTCAGACATGTTGTGTTGTGTTGTGTTGTTTATTCATGCCGTGATAGTCGTCTGTCATATGCAATCGAGCGTTGATTCACGTCGTTATGTCCAATTACTGCTCATAGCGAGTGTTCATTTGTCCTCTTATAGCTAACTACTACACACAACATAGAGCGAAAAAAAAAGTATTAGGCAAAATGAAATCATACATTTAAGTTCTTGTCAAACATTCAGAGTAGAAGATGGCGTCATAATAATTGGTAGTTTCAGTAATGTAGAGTATGTTGAAAAACTGTGTAAATACGTAAAGTAGAACGACAATTACACCAAATTGAAGGGTGAAATAAAAGTATGTCATGTGTTATAAGTTGAAAGACACTCCTATGATACACTGATGAGTCACTTGTGTAACTCTTCATCATAACGAGAGGATAATATGGAAAGTACACATTGAAGAGTGACATACAAATTACTCATTATTACACACACCCTTGACGTGCTGCTAATTACTGTCAGGTAGAAAGGAATTATGGATGATTCTTTTTTTTTTACATACCAATTGTTCCGGAAAATCTCTTCGATATAGAGAACCTAATCATAAGGGAAGTTACCGCTGAGAAATTATTAGTCATCTCTGGTTATTACGCCTCACTTATTAAAATGATTGCCCATCGCGTACGTGGAAATTAAATGTACATAAATCAAACACTGAAATCCTGCCGCCTGCCTGAATCTGCAGCACATGACCCCGATCGATGGGACAGCACCACATAATCCAACAAGTTTTCACAAAAACCGCACTTTTCCTGGAGCTCAGTCCCTTCGTAAAAGTCTTCATTCTTGACCCAATCGTGAAATCCAGTTAATGAGAGAGTTTCTAAAAGCTGCGTCACTATGAAGAAAGTATGTCATCCCAGTAACTACTTGACCTTGACGCTTCCATCGGTCCTGGCCAACTTTAGGTCTCGAAGGATGCGGCGCCACCTGCAGGATATGAGAGAGAGAGAGAGAGAGAGAGAGAGAGAGAGAGAGAGAGAGAGAGAGAGAGAGAGAGAGAGAGAGAGAGAGAGAGAGAGAGAGAATTGATATCTTGCATACTAATGACTCATATAGAGGCGGTCGTGCCATCATGAGCGCTGCAGTTACGAGGCTTTTTATAGACTTTCATCCATAACTGTTACGGGAGCCTCACTAAGCCTAAAATAGGTTTCACTGGAATATTAATGAAAAATGGAGAACTTTCACGCATCAAATCCAAGTAAGTGGAATTTTAGTATCAGCGCAGAATAGTATATGAATTAAGACGAAACTGTAGCAAAATGAGGAGCAGACTGTTGGTGTGTGTTGTGAGCAGTCGTAGGTGGGCGGAGCGGGGTCGTGTTCAGTGTAATTGCTTGGGAAATAACATGAAAGGCTTATAAGCTGCTTGGGTGGTGGGTCTTAAAATGTAAGCGTGGACGGTGGCGTGCGAAAGGGTGGTCAAGGAATTAAAAATATTAAGTGCAGGAATAAGTGAATGAAACGAGTCTGTTGGTTGTTTATCCGTTTATATGTTTATTCATTTATTTATTAGTTTGTTTATTCATTTAGTCATTTATTTATTTACCTATTTTGAGGAGGCTGTCCATACGGTATTTCAAACTTGTCTAAAACGAAAAGACTCCGATAAGAAACTATGTACTGTTTATCTTCTAAGGTTGGCGCATCACAACAGTACAATGAACAAACACACAACAGTACAATGATGAAACACAACAGTACAATGAACAAACACAACAGTACAATGAACAAACACACACCAGTACAATGAACAAAATGAACAAACACAATAGTACAATGAACAAACACAATAGTACAGTGGCAGGTTCCGTCCCTCCGCCTGCCAGATGGTCAAGGATGCATGACGTGGCGGCAAATGTCGAAGCGAAAAGCTCTTTTAACGAATAACAAATAAACTAAATAAAAGTAAACTTTTATATATTGCATGCGTGAAATATGAGTTATTTAAAAGCCTTAAAAATAAAGTATGCATCTCTAAAACTCTAACAGCAGAAGCAAACATGAAAATAAAGTAAAATGATAGCATATTATTTTACATTATTTGTTATTGTCAGGGGTTTCCCCGCTAAATGAAAATAGGTCTTGAGTGTGGAGGGTGCGGTGCTGTAGTTTCAAAACAGAATCAGCAGGATATACATCTCGAATAAATAAGATGAAAGTAAGATGTTTGAGATCATGACAGTTGTTGAAATACATAACATTTACATTATTAATGTTGTTTTTAATATAACAAAAATCCACAAACAAGCATAATGATTGTAATATATAAAGGAATTTGTAGCAAATAGCGAGATGTTGGCCTCTACCTTAGGTGGAGTCAAGGGTGGAAGCGCTGCGGAATATACAGAGAAACCATGATATCTATTTCGAATAAATCTGAAGAAATTAAGATGTTTGAGATAATTTCAGTGCTTATAATTTAAAAGATTTATATAATATATGTCGCTTTTAATATAAAAGAAAACTAAAAACAAGCATTAAGATTGAAATATATTAGGAAAATTGTGGCAACACCACCCAAGACATATCTCCTTAAAATCGAGTGCGTGAAAACAAGGCAAGACATTAGGGAGTTTGGCCACACATGTAAACGCTTTAATACATCATACATGAATACATATAAAGGTTATTTGTTATTTCATATAGTTGTTATTTACTAAAAAAAAGATCTTTAGCTTCATTGTTTGTCTGGCAGACGACGCGATAACCTTGACGCCATTTTGTGTATCATTCATCAAGTGGCCGCCGCGGAGATAGCACGTGCTGCCTCATGGATACCAAATATCAGTGTAAAAGCGTGATAATAGGACATGAACCATTAAGTATAGGAAGGAAACGGTACGTACTTTAATCTAGGAATATTTTCAATCACCAAACAAAGCACTGTCTGTAGGTAATTACAATATACAGGAATGTGTACGTATGTATTTATAAATGTAGGTATTCATTACGTGACTCATTTGTTTCATGTATCGCAGACTAATACAGTGTTGGACAAAGGTGCCTCCGTTGTTTACCGCCACACTTTTTTTTTATTGATGCTGAAAACGTAATCACACCTGGATGTAATGACCAAATAATGCTAATGCACAAACAAACCTAACAAGTGCAGGGCTTTAAACAACACCTCACCTGTATGTAGTAACTGTAACATCCTGTAACCTCATGTGTGTGTATTGTGTTGTTACAAAGAACGCAAGGAAGATTTAGTGTAACCGTGATGGCCCGCAGTACTAGGTTAATTGTGTGTATGAAGGTTTATTACCAAGCACACACACACACACACACACACACACACACACACACGCACACACACACACACACACACACACACACACACACACGCACATACATACACACATACACGCGCGTCTATGTATATTCCGTTTACCTCCAAATAGTTTTTTTTTTTCGTGATTTCATAATTTTGTAGAGGATTTGTTTCCGAAATAGTTGGGGTAAAAGTATACCTGTTTTTTTATGTTTGAATTAATGCCGATCAGTTTCAGGTGTTTGGTTTCACGCAAGGTTCGCCCCGAAATGGGATAATATTATATGTTAATTA
>JAXIVD010006677.1:0-12500 GCA_036785275.1 Cancer borealis | reverse complement strand
CCTACAACGTGAACTCTTTCAAAATGGTGCCTTTCACATCTCCAGTTTTTTTTGTAAAGGTTTGAACTTTTATTTGGGAGTGTCTTTTTTTAACTTCCTGGAATGAAGGAAGCAAAATATACTTTCGTATTTTTTTTTTTATAACAAAGCTTTATTCATATAAGCAAGAATAATCCGTCACAAAATATTACATTCTTCCTCTTGAGTGCCGCGAGAAATGTGAGTGCAAGTGTATCGACCTTATTATCCGTGTTGGCCTTACTATTATGTGTTCAAATGAATAAATACATTAATCATAACACTTGCTGCACCTCCGTTTCTGTCATTCACCGGTACAGCTGCCGTTCCATTCACTGTGGGTGGAAAGAGGATGGCAGTGACATCAATAATTCCCTTTAGTCAGCGTCCCTCCGCCTTCCCTTGCCTACTGGATAAAGCGTCCTAAAGCCCTTCTCTGTCGACGTGCCTTCACTTATCCTGTTAAAATAGCCTCCCTCCCTACCTTTGCATCAAGCTCTTCACATCAGCTCCACTACTACCACCTTTACTTTCATGAATCTCTCGGTGATACACTACATTATCAATGATTACTTATTTTTCTTCTTAATGCATCCATCTTTAGTTAGCTACACTTTCCTAAACATATTTGTTTGGTTATTTTCCTTGCATTTGCGTAAAAGTACTTATAATCATATCGTTCCATTGTGATATAAACATTTTATTTTTCTCTATTTTCATCTGGATATCTGTTTCTCTCGCATTTTTTTCTTTATCTGAGAAAGCATTTAACTTTTTTTTCACGCTTTACATTATTGTCTTTCATATTTACATTCCAGAGAAGAAAGAAAACGTTTAATGCGCCAGTACTTTTTATTCCTAAATTGTTCCAGTTGTCTTACACGCGTTGCATTTTTCCAAGCAAAGCGTTGAACCTTTTTCTCTTCCTGGTCACAACCGATATTAACAACTTTTATCCTTTTTCGCTGTTCTTTTTGTCTCAATGTAAACGGAATGCACGTCACGACCACCTTGACCACCTTACATTCCATCTCAGGAAAGAAAATGTAGTTCGGCATTCCTTTTAGCAAATAAGTAACTGATATACAATAATGGTAAACAGCATGATTAATTGAAAACAATATGATGCATTGTATTTTCCTTTTTTTGTAAGTATATGAATACAAATACCAAGTATTATTTGTGCAAAAACAAAAAATATACAATGTTTTTCATCCTCGTAGTAAAGAAGTGCACGAAACCAGTAGGCTATGTGAAATACATTAATGATAGTAATAATAATAATAATAGTAATAATAATGATAATAGTAATAATGATAATGATAGTAACGATAATAATAAAATATATCATGGGAGACGTCTGTGTTGCTACTACATAGCCAATTGATGTCATGCACTACTTATATACGCGGACGTTTGTACATTTTATCAGCAGACATATAATACTTGTTACATATATTTATATATTTGAAAAATGTAAATACAATGTATTTTATTAATTTTCAATTAATTATGTTGTCTTAAGCATTATTGTATATAAGTTACTTATTTGCTAGGTAAGGGGAATGCACTGAATGGGACGATTTGAGATAGAGTTGCTGGACGGCATTGTCTTTCCTCGGATGTAATCCAGCTGAGTAACCAATGACTTCAGAATGTGTCGTGTCGTGTGTGCATGGAATTCGGGGACTTGATATTATTGAAACAGTTGATCAGTGCATGTATAATGATTTCCTTCCGTTAATCAATGATTGCATTTGCACCTCATAGTACATGAAATAGTCTTGTACCTTGTCCTTTAGAGCATATAATTGCTTGCAGTTTGAAGTACATGAAAAGGATTTCCATGAATCATACAGAGTGTTTATGCTAAAAAAGGGTGACATCATCAAAGAAACAAATGATCAAACAGCATAGTGTGATTTTTCATTTATTCATTAATTCATTTATGCATCAATATATTTATATTTATTTGTCCTTTCTGTTCTATTTCGCTCTCGCACGCTCACCTGGACACACACACACACACACACACACACACACACACACACACACACACACACACACACACACACACACACACACACACACTTGCCAGTTCGGGATGAAATGGAATCTCGCTTTACCGAATTAACAAAAGTGCTAAATCATTCGATATTCTCATCATCTCCATAATTCTGCATACATTGAAACAGACGGCTGTTCGGCAACCACACTGAGGGTTGTGATGGCGGGCCGGACACACTACAGCGAACGGTTACACCTTCCTGCACGTTTGAAACATGTGTGTTTGTCTATGCATGCACTGTTTACACATGCATTGCTATATATATATATATATATATATATATATATATATATATATATATATATATATATATATATATATATATGCGGAAACACATGTCTGGATATCTGTGCTGCAAAGCTCTTCTACCTGCCCAAATTTTAGGTACACAATGTTGCGTTACGTGGTAGTTGCCACAGTTTGTTTAGGACTAAGCATCATAGGATGCATAAGAAAAAATTCAGGTAAAGAAGAAAAAAATAACTAGAGTTGTCTGCTTACATTGCCGCTCTTAAAGTTTAGATTCTAAAAGGAAACGTCAATTTAGTGTTGTAGGTGTCCTGAAGGTATTCAAGTCGTAGGAATTTGGAAAGACAGAATCAGACAGTGTTCGAGAACTTACCAGAATAAGGGATGAAAGAATGGAGATAGTGGTTTACTCTTGCATTAGTGAGGTGAACAGATAAGTAATGAGTTTAAGTAGTCTTGAGGCCGCGGGAATGCAGTTAGCAAGTTAAAGACAGTAACCATGAAAATAATGGTAAAAGACAGCAAGAGGTGCACCAGTGCAAGTTGTACGAGTCAGTATAAACACACAAAACACAGAGCTTTATTGTAATAATCAAGCACGCTGCTCTATCACCTGTAAGCTGATTGCCTTGAGCTCCACTTGAAACCAGTATACTATATTGATTATGTGAGTGTGAAGATGGATGGTATTTGATTTCATTGCTATGTATTTACTTAGTCTACGAATACTATCGATGTATAATGATCGCCAAGTGTATGATATCCAATTAGCATCACCTATAAAACGTGTACTGCCACCACCACCACCACCACCACTACCACCACCACCACCACCACCACCACCACCACCACCACCACCACCACCACCACCACCACCTCCTCCTCCTCCTTCTCCCCTTTCACCCTTCACCCCCGTCTTCCTCGTGCCGTAATATCATGCAAAAAAATATAAGTTGTTTGCTGTTGCTTCTAAGTAACTCCCACAATATTGTTGAATTGGAAACCATAAAAAAATATAAACAAACTTTCACTGTGATCCATTATGTTGCTGCTGAGTTCAATTAATTTTTCAATCCATTGCAATCCCTTGTGGGCATGTGCAGCAGGCAGAGCATAGGGGGAGTGTGTAGGTGTGTATGTAGTTATACACATGTGTATGTATGTTTTTGTTCTTTTTGTTAGCGAGTACAATGTTTCATATAACTAAAACTATTTATTCTAAAAGTATATGAAAGAATACAAAAAAGGAAACAAATTATGTAGAAAAGTAATATGATCAGTAAAAGATATGCAATTATCGTATATTGCAATATGTTTTGTGCATGCCTGTGCTGAGGACTGTAATGTGGACGTGTATTCTATAATATTCTGACCTTAACCGCGCATCTCCCGGGGATGGAGGTTACCACTCCATGTTATTTTATTTGTGTTCACCTATGCGTTTACGTATTTTACTTGTAACGTGTAGTATTGGCAATCCTTGTTCTGAATGGCTGTTCCCGAATATAGTGTATTGTAAATCACCTATGGCAGCGAGGAGATAGGCGTTGAAATACAGGCTCGTACCAACCTACCATCATTGTTAATATACACACGATAAAAGAACAAAGGTTACTACTCCTATTAAGCAAACTCTGTACTACTATTTCACTTATTCCCTGTTGACAATTTTCATTATATGTTATTACGATTGACGTGATAACAAGAAAGAGCAAATTCCTGAAGTAAAAAGAATTCCAGCCAAGTTCAATGGTGTTCTGGCTGAGGCTGCGGCAGATATCTGGGGTCATTCGTCTTTGGTCTCTAGCCTAGACAAGATTATCGTCACCTCTCTATCCCACGCACGCACCGTCATAACGATGGTTGTGGCCGAGGCAGAACAACAAAGGGATAGATGACTCCAAGCGAAGTAACGAACATAAGAGGTGTGGGGGAGAGGGAGGGGGTCGAGTGTGTGTGTGCGTGGGTATGTGAGTTTATTAGGTTGCTCCTTTCTCCATCCTTTATTCTATTTCCAATTTCCAAGCACTGAATTTTCTCCTTCACTCTCTTTGATTTTCTTGGACAAACAGTGCAAATCGTGTCTCCTTGTTGGTCAGTGGTTCTTGTTTCACCTTCAAGTTGTGAGTCACTATCTTTCGCCATGGCTGCAGCAAACACAGCTTATTGTCTACACATAAGTAAACTACAATCTTTCTTATAAATGCAGGTTTTCTTTGTTATATACAGTTAGAACCATTTTCTTTTCATATTCCTTATAATTATTTTTTGCGTCAGTATTCAATGTTTTGTTTTTAGTTGTTTCATCTCACGGTAAATGTCGAAAATATACTTTAAGAGGCGACATCTCCTCCAAGGGCGACTGTACTCCTTGTCGAACGAGTTTCACTTATTTGTACACTTTCTTTTTTCTCTTCATCTCATATATACCTCAGTTATTCTTTTTCCTATTTCTGTCTTCCCATTTGCTTCACCTAACTTTCCCTATCACTTGCAAACACGAGAGAGAGAGAGAGAGAGAGAGAGAGAGAGAGAGAGAGAGAGAGAGAGAGAGAGAGAGAGAGAGAGAGAGAGAGAGAGAGAGAGAGAGAGAGATGTGTGTGTGCGTGTGTATGTCACATGAATGTTGAAAGTGCAGCGAAGGTTCAAGAAAGGCGATGATGTATGCGTCTGGACTTTGAGAATATACTGAGGCAGGGGATGAGGAAGTGCGGAAGTTTTGTCATCCACATCCCCCTAAGAGACAGCGAGACAAGATGCATTAGCTGCTAGGAAGATGAGAATGGATGGTGCCGTGAAGAATTTAATATAGCCGTAACGTAACTTCCATTAATAAGGCTTTGTGTCTTGAGTATGTTTCAAAACGCACACGCCGTCAACAGTACTTTAAGCTACAATTAATTCCGTAAGAGGATAGAATTTCCAACGTTATTCCTATACTGTTGTTATTTGTTGTTAGTTGGTGGTAGTTCTCTTCCTTTTGGTTGTATACTTGCTTCTCTCTCTCTCTCTCTCTCTCTCTCTCTCTCTCTCTCTCTCTCTCTCTCTCTCTCTCTCTCTCTCTCTCTCTCTCTCTCTCTCTCTCTTTCATTTCATCCTGCTTCCGACACCTCAAGGCTGCTCCTTCATCTTTTCATTCCTCAAGGGTCGGACAAAATCGTATCCAGCTCGTAGAATATGTAATTAGTCTGAACTAAGTCTAATTTGCAGGGTGTGTGGATCCAAATTCAGGTTATTAAGAATTGTTTTATACGTACCTGCGTGAAGATTAGTTGTTATAATACATATGTAGCTTTGGGTGGAGAGTGATTCTTAACATCATCGAAGGACTTTCTGAATGTGTTGGTTCTGGTTATTAAAAGAAAATATACAATACGAACAGCGTGTGAGAGATTGGAGACCTTAAAAGCCTGTGAGGAGAAAATATCAGTTGACTTCACTTTATTGAAGATTTCATTATGGATAGATTCCCACAAAACACACTGACACACACACACACACACACACACACACACACACACACACACACACACACACACACACACACACACACACATACACACACATACCACAAGAGCCAGATGTTTCTCGCAGGATACGGTGAATTTCATTGTCATGTTCGTAGATTTGTTCCAACGGTCTCTAAGGTAACCAAAATATTAACCTCAAACTCCCTTGCATTTATCTTTACGCATACATGCTTCACGTAAATATAGTAAGAATGCTGTTGGAAATAAGTAAAGATGTGACCATATATTGAAGAAAAAACAGCATGGAAAATATATGATGTTGTATCAAATAACTCTTACACTGGAGGTTTGCTCCCACATGGTCTTGAAAATGCTACAAGACAATAATCGTTTGTCTTGAGCCTCGGTCATGATTGAGACTCACAACCAGACCCTTAGGTGTTGTCCTTGAAGAGTCGAGAGAGAGAGAGAGAGAGAGAGAGAGAGAGAGAGAGAGAGAGAGAGAGAGAGAGAGAGAGAGAGAGAGAGAGAGAGGAGAATGGTGAGGGAGGCAGACAGGAGAGTGATAGTCAAGAGGAGTGATGGTATGTCGCCGCCAACAGTGTGTGTGAGGCACTTAAGGCTCAACAGAATGAGTCACGACACTGAACGTGAGCGGCGACAGTGAGAGTGAAGAAGATTGGGAGAGATGCTACGTAGAATGCCCGTCTGATGGAAGACAATAAAGTGCTATGTTTTGGAGCAAGTAAAGTAGATCCTTGATGCATGAATTCACTTCCATCGCAGTGTAAGTGTTGACAATGCTTTACCTTTTAACCTGTGCTGCTAGTCTCAGTCGACGGTCATTTATCAACAGAACAGCGGAACACGATATCCACCACGGAAGATGTAGGATTCCGGTACATGATGGGTCTCTCCAGTGCTGGTCTGGCCTGATGTAGGTCTGGAAGCATAGCCTTTGCAACGGCACTTCCCTGATACTACCTTTACAATATCGCCCTCTTTTTAATTTGAGTTTCTTCTGCCGCTGCTGCTCCTCATTAATTAATGCTACGCACCAAGTGCTCGGCTCCTGCCCGCTTCGAGAGATCAAAGCTGCTAGCGACCTCGGTAATTTTGTCCGTATTGTTGTCACCCACTTCTCTTAACTTTGAGCCTCTGAATAGCAAGAGTACGCTTCATACTGAAGGGTATGGTAGCAAAAGGGAAGAATATATTAGAAAGCTGATGTCCATTAGTCTAATTAGTATAAGAAAGAAAGTAGGAAAACCCGAATAATACGTAGGCTATTTCTAAAATCGTTTGGTAATTTGCAGCTTTCGTCACAAATTCAGTCTAGACAGATGATTAACGTAATTGTTCATCCTTCATTACGTGGTTCTTGGAAAATGGTTACCTGGAAAAGTCCCAGTCAGCCCGGTACCCCTTGTTAAGAGATCTTTACCCGTCACTGAGTCAAGGGTCAGAAAGAGGGAATTGATCGTCACGGTAAAGCATGAAAAAGTGTCGTGTGTGTCTTTCATTACTCTACTATTATGTACAGTCATGAAATTGGATAATAAACACATTGAAATTGGTATTTTTAAAACAAAGTAAGTTAATACAGTGACCCTAAAACACTCATAACTATGTTTTTGAACAATTACAGTATGTCGCCGCCAACTGTAAACTTTCATCTTATCAATTCATATTGTATCGCCTTATGGGAAAGAAATTCCTTATTGAATATTGCTCTTTTAGTCAAGTTTGAAACACATCACAGTTCATTCATGGTAATATCTCTTCATCTTTGTATTTGCCCCAGCAAAATTAATAATAAATCGTTTTTTCTTCCGTATTTTTATTGGTTAAGCGACCTTAAAGAACTACAGAGCCGATATGTGATATTTCGAGTACTTTGATATTTCTTGATAGAATATATCAGCCATTAAGTAATTTATCATCACATTTTTTATTAGATAAGGAGATAAATCAAGTAAATTCATTGATTAGATATTCACATGATGCTACATACTTAAGCCTTTTGTTTAAGGTCAACTAGCGTTATTTGTTTTGATTTGTCATGCAAATTGTAAAGCGTGTACCTGGAATACCTCACCAGTTTGTAAACCTTATAACTTTTAGGTCTGCATTAAGGCATCTATGAAAACGTCAAAACATTGCCCTGGTCATACCGTATGCTATGTAGTAATCTTGGAATGAGTATTATAAGGTTTGTAATGAGCAGCACAGTACAGACGATGATTGATTGAGTTTGACATCCCGCAACAACAAGGTTATATGTTGCGTGCAGACGACAGGTGCTTAGAAGGTTGTCGTGAATAAATATTGATGGTAGTAAGCTGTGGGACGTTAGTGTTGTCATTAATACTGCAATCTAGTGAGGCTGGCAAGGGAACCATTAATCTACGTATCAGGTTTAGAAAACTCAAACTCGGGCTTGCATATAGACGTGACATTCACTACTTCACTGGCTATTTCTTGATCAGACATTTAACCGTAAAGGGAAAGTTTGGTTTCTACTGAAAAAGCGTTAGAAATGGTTGGAAAATTCCTGAACGCTCACATTTACAATAATTTTATTTTTAGCAACTTTAACGAATTAATCAATGGCTATGAAAATTATTATATGAATATTAAATTAGAACCAAAATCTATATCCAATCAGCCAGTCTTTCAGGGACTATCAAATTGTTCATGCATAGCAAATGAGCCATTCGGGCATTTTTCAAAGCGCCGCAACAGCAACGCGTGTAATGGTAGAACCGCCATGTGGTGCTGGTGCATGTAAGCCACAGGACTCAGGACTAGAGAGTGCTTGCGGCGTCTGTACTGTCAAATTTTGTTACGGGCACCATATTTTCAGGATTTTTTTTTTTTTTTTTTTTTTACATTAAAAGGGTACCGGTCAAGGACAAACAAAAATAGGTTTTAAAAAATCCGTGTTGTCGCCAGACTCTGTACAGAGGACAGTAGGAGGAATAGAAATAGCTGAACAAGTTTTCTTTCTGTTATCAGTTGATGGACGTATTGTATATCTCACCATCAAATTGCAGAGCGGCAGGCGTAAGTGTGCCTCACGCGCCGCCCATAACTACAACACGAACAGTGCTACACTTTGACAATGGTATATTCGTACACTGAAACGGATCAAATTTCAGAATTTCGAAGAAATTTTACAATGGAATTGTTTACACAAATACATTTATTTCCCCCAGACATGAGAACCATACTCCATACAGGAACAGATAAGACCCGTATAAATAAATATATATATATATATATATATATATATATATATATATATATATATATATATATATATATATATATATATATATATATATATATATATATATATATATATATATATATATATATATATATGTATGTGTATGTGTATGTGTGTGTGTGTGTGTGTGTGTGTGTGTGTGTGTGTGTGTGTGTGTGTATTTTTTTTTTTTGTGTGAGAAAGTAAAAAAAAAAAAAATAATAGAGCACTGCAACAAATACTATGGAGGTAGAAGGATGACCAGGAATCAGAATAGTTATTAGAATAGTTTATAAATTTGACTTGGTTAACAGCGTCGTAGTCTTGAAGTGACTAATAGTAATAAAACATTTGGTTAGTTTTCAAAAAGTTTAGTGATTAGTTACATGATGAATTTTTCCGTTCTGTCTTCGAGGTCATTAGTATCCATTACTGCTGTTTTTTTTTCAGTTTTATACTTTAAAGAAAAATATTTAAGTAGCTTTTTTGTGTACATTTTTGCTTTTTATACAATGTTGAGTTTGAACAATATTCATTCTAGTTTTCTCTGAGACAAAGTTTATAAATAGATTGTTGGTGGAAGCTTTGCAATAAACATTTTACTCAGCACACTTTTCAAACCATGAATGTCATGCAATTTGTTTTGCTTCAACTACACTCCTTTTAGTCTTCATGAATATTTTTTGAAAAGGAACAAGACGTAAGTGGAGCTGGTAATATTTATAGTTATTGTATCGTTACTTTATCGTGTGTAAGTTTCTCACTTTAATTAAGTTAAGCATATGTCGCTTTTCTTTAACAGTTTTGTCATCCACAAACAGCCACTCTTACTTACATTATCAACACTGATCTGGTGACACTGCCTAAGAATCATGAAACGGTGATGTAGCTTCATTGTCATTCATATTATAAATCTTACTTTTTTTTTCTTGCAGCTCGAAATATTTAAGTGCGTTCACTTTGTAGCTTATATATTTTTTCCCAGTTATATCAGTGTAGTATTCGTTTTTATCTTGCATATTTACTCATGCTTGTTTTCTTCTACTCTATAAGAAATAGTGGCGATATAAAGTTTGTATATAATATTTAATACCTTTTTTTTTAGATACCATGGAGTAGCACGTCAAATTTTGTCTTGTAACAAGTAAAATAATCAACTTAGTCGTGTTCAGGTCATGTCGTCTGTTTTCCAAGCTACTTATTGTTAGAGGAAATACCTCCCGTACTTACTTCTAGAGGCTTTTTATAACAAGCCACCGACAAGGCAAGTCTTACAATTTAGCATCATTATCAACATATAATACAAGAAAAAAAGGAAACACTCGTTGCCTTCTTCTGTAATACTCATTATAATTGGCCAGTGTTATGTACGAAACATTGTATTTCTTTGGACGGTTTTCTAACAGGGCGGGTATGCCTTGCTACATTAAACATTGCCATATCGTCCTGGATTCCTCACAAGAAAGAAAAATACAAACCCAAATAAAAGGTATTCTGAACACACACACACACACACACACACACACACACACACACACACACACACACACACACACAAACACACAAACACACACACAACACACACACACACACACACACACACACACACACACACTCACACAAACACATACACACAACAGTAGCACCACCACTTCCATCCCCAAAACAACAACAACAACAACAACAACAACAACAACAACAACAACAATAACAAGAGCAGCAGCAGCAGCAACAACTGGTATTATATATGTGAGCTTGAAGGAACATAATTCGTTGGTTCAGCATGATTTGCATTGTTTATACATGATTAGCATGACGGTAATTTTGCTTCATAATTTCCGCTCCACCTCAAAGTTATGATGGCCATGCATTTTTTTCAGCGTTATATAATGATTGAATGATTATACTGAGTACTACAAAATATGTATTAATGCAAGTATGAGTATAACATGCATGAGGATTTTATATATTGAAGTCCGTTCATTAAAGTTGATCGTGGTCTTCACTTTCAAAATACAGAAATGATCCCTGCCGTCGATACCGAGTCTTCCTCTGACAACAGTTATCACGTGAAATAACACATGGCGACAAAAACTAATCCCCTCATCGCATAAGTAATCCACCATCAAATAAAGGAAACCCCTGAGCTATAACGTGCACCTCCTCTCCTCGCTTACTCTTTAACATCGACAACAGGACAGTAAATGTGCAACACTTTGATACAACGCCGTCCCGTAATGACTCATCACTGATGCCATGCCTGTGGATAACCCTTGAAATGTCCTTCTCTCCGGCACGATCGACCATACGACCATACAGCGTCCTCGGGTAAAATGAACACTGACTTTCCATTTGGGGAGCGTCACAGTGCGTCTGGCTGCAGGGGAAAGGCTACCTGCATGGCACCCTGATTTTACATTTCACTTTTTTTATGTTATTTCTTAAGAAAATTTTTATTAATGAGAACATTCCCGCCATTGTTCGCTTTAGACTGGAAAAATAATTATTATTCTGCTCTCTGCCCCTTCTCCCTCCGCCATACACAATAGGAACCATTCTAGAACATATTATAATTTCATTACGGAATAAAACTTTTGTTTATTTGAATCTAGCAACGATTTTGATATGAGACTAGCCGATTTTTTGTCTTCAATTAAAGAAATAAAATAGTTATGTAATACCTGGATTACATGATATTTTTTAATGATATTATTGTTATGTAGAAAATTTGAAATCTGTTTCTTTTCTGCTGTCTATGTATAAAATTCTTGACGATTTTTGTTTAAACTTCTGTAGGATAACATAATTAATAGTTGTACTGTCTTTATACGTAGGAGTGATAAACAGCTGTCTATGTTTTTAAAGTTGACTTTTGGCTCGCCATGTTATACTTAGTCATCTTTGAACAGCCTTGGAGGTTAGACGTGCGGTTAATTAAGTTGAATTGTATTTATAGTTACATCTGAAATCGGAACAGTGTTGTCTTGCAGCTTTATAATAAAAAAAACTACTTAACTCTGGTAGAGCTTAAAATTTGCATATATATATATATATATATATATATATATATATATATATATATATATATATATATATATATATATATATGTATATATATATATATATATATATATATATATATATATATATATATATATATATATATATATATATATATATATATATATATACGTAAATACACATACATTACATAAGTACACACTTTTATTCATTTGTCTACTTCTTCATTCATTAATTCATTTTCTGTAATTGTGGTTGGTGTGCGACAATAGTTCGGTCAATAAACGTTGAAAGCTTTGATTTTATCGTGAAATGGCCAAGGAAAGATATTGATATGAAACTAAAGGTGATGATGTTCTGTGAGGTGCTATTTTTATTTCATAAAATGTCTCGACGATGCTCG
>JAXIVD010006676.1:0-17500 GCA_036785275.1 Cancer borealis | reverse complement strand
TCCAATTAAATAACAATGAGAGAAAAGTGAGTCGAGACAACATTGCATCAAAGAGATTGCCGTCACTGAAACCTGAAGAGTTGATGAGAAACACTTCCACCTCGGGCCCGTGTTGGTTTAGCGTCCCTGCCACGACGGGGACTGGCCATGCAGGGGAGAACAAAGGCTCAGGTCGAGACAACAAGACGCGGGTACACACACACACACACACACACACACACACACACACACACACACACACACACACACACACACACACACACACACACACACACACACACACACACACACACACACACACACACACACACACACACACACACACACACACACACACACACACACACACACACACACACACACACACACACACACACACACACACACACACACACACACACACACACACACACACACACACACACACACACACACACACACACACACACACACACACACACACACACACACACACACACACACACACACACACACACACACACACACACACACACACACACACACACACACACACACACACACACACACACACACACACACACACACACACACACACACACACACACACACACACACACACACACACACACACACACACACACACACACACACACACACACACACACACACACACACACACACACACACACACACACACACACACACACACACACACACACACACACACACACACACACACACACACACACACACACACACACACACACACACACACACACACACACACACACACACACACACACACACACACACACACACACACACACACACACACACACACACACACACACACACACACACACACACACACACACACACACACACACACACACACACACACACACACACACACACACACACACACACACACACACACACACACACACACACACACACACACACACACACACACACACACACACACACACACACACACACACACACACACACACACACACACACACACACACACACACACACCACTACTACCACAACAACAACAACAAGTGAAGCAATGGTACAGGAAATTAATATCCTGAACCCTACAAGGTGGAAGGTGATGACGAGGTGTAGGTGTGTGTGGTGACTGGTGATAAGCTTACATATTGAAGGTGAAGATGAAGGTGAATATGAAGGTGAATGTGAAGGTGAAGGTGAATGTCTCTACATCTGAGTCCTTACATTGCTTGTAAGTCACTTTGTTCTGTTGTAGATGAATGTACGTGCGAAATACATTCATATGTGGCTTATTATTCGTGAGTGTGAGTGTGTGTGGCTGACAATGGAGAGTGCAGTGGATGTGAAGTGGAAAGCGGTGTTGGCTGCCAATCTCATCAACTATCTGACGTGAGTTTCAACCTTAGGTCGGCGCGCAGCTCTCTATGCTATCCACTCACTGCTCCAGAATCGTGCAGTGTCGGAGTATCGAAGGTCATTATATGTAGAAGAACACTGTGGTAGCATTGACGAACAAAGCCGACAGGAGATAATTGAGCAGACCGCAGCTCATCTGTTTGCACCGACACAGGCCTCTCAGTCAACGCACCTGAAAGAAGAGCGTCCTGTGTGCTGTGGCTGGAGAAGGTTTAGTTAGTGTTCGGCCTAGGACACAGACAGACTTAAAGATGACTACTTTTGTACTCTCGCTAGATAGAAGTCACGTGATGCCCAGTGCCCAGTGCCCAGCAGAGGAACACAGAGGCGTATCCAGCCACACTAACCCAAGGACACATGTCTGAGTCGTGTTGAGCAGCATGCAGCGGCTTCCTTATGGCTTCCCGGGAGTGATGTTTACCTTCACTAATAAACCTCATCATCTGCCAACACGCTACACTGACTGCGCCTGAGAGATGGCACAGCAGCCACGCAGCATATATCCTTGGAGCAGTGTCCCCCGCTGACGAATGTGCAGGTGTGGCACGTGTGTAACATGGAGGGGCTGTGTACCTCCCTCCTTCGCGCTCCAAGTCACGCCTCGCCACTCCCAGTCAAGTCAAGTCACTCTTGTGTTGGTATTTATCATGCTGAGTAATCATGGCGCCGCATCTCAACAACGCACTGAGAGCTTCAGCTTATTAGCGTTCTCTGGCGTTTCCCGCACAGCAGCTCTGATATGAGTGTGACGTCATGGTGTGTGGCGCTGTGGATGCCGCGGCGGCCACACGTCCTCTGCAGCTTCACCGTCAGCGTCGCGTGAAGTTTTCCTACTTTGTCTATTCTTTCCCGACACTGAATGTCTATTTTTGTGTTTCAAATAACCAGTTGCTTCCTTCGTCTGTGCCAAATGAATGAGTTAGATTGCCGAGTTTCTCAACCTTTAGCTACTTGACGCCTACTTTGCTATGCGTTGAAATATTGCAGCCCATCACAGGAACGGCTACTGTCTGGCCGTTCCATCCACCGTCTTAGTGTTGAAATTATGTTCGTGGTCACGTGGCTGATACAACATTCATCGGAAAACTCGGTCGGTGAATTATCAACTGTATCAGATACCATGTTATCCTTGTTGATGTTGTGGCCACGTGACCCTCAGACACGCGTGTGAGTTCGAGATCAAACACCAGTCTTCTGAAGGTGAGGAGTGTGCAGATATTCCACGGGGAGCATGTCGCACCTTTTCTCAACCTTTCTTCAGTGATTTACTCTTCCGTAACTACTTTTTTATTGACCTTTCCCCTTGTGTAATCACTTATCCCCATCTCCCCTGAGGTGTTTTCTAGTCCATACACCACGTCATCTGGCCTTACCTGCCGCACATGTCATTTTCCGCTTAACAAAACTACCCTGTTATTTACCCATTTTTCATACCCTTCCCCTTTTTAGCCCCAAACACTACTTCACCTGGTAACAACTTGCTCTATGACGCCCTCTCTCCCACTACCTCTCTCTTACTACTGTCACTTAAGGTTTGGAATAGAAAGGGACAATCCAACATATAGTAAAGTTATCCAGCCAAGTGCCAGTGTTATGTTCCCCTTAAACTTTACTGTGTTACATTTCTGAAACTCCTCCTAGCACGCCGCTGCCACTGGCCTGGATGTATGTGAGAGTATTTGTCATCTTAACTGTAATACGTTGAAGAATGATAGATATTAGTCCTAGTTCGCCCTCAATTATAGCCTCGTTTTATGAGGGGAAAATACTACTACTACTACTACTACTACTACTACTGCTACTACTACTACTACTACTACTACTACTACTACTCATCCTCTTTTTCCCTCAACAGTAATTCTCTGTGCCTAGTTTCCTCCCTTTCGTACTATAGTTTGCTCTTTTTTTTTTACCTCTCTCCAATTTCTCTCCCCTTTTGTATCCTCCTGTGACAAAGTTCCTCCGTCCTTGTTTCCTGTTTCTCCAGTACTTTCCTCCCCACCTTCAAGATTCCTTTGCTTTGCTTCCCTTCCTTTGTATTTCCTCAAAGGTGTTTTCATCCTCTTCAAGCTTCTTTTCTCTTCCAGTTATCTCCTGTTATCCTCTCTTTGTCTTTATTTTATTTCCTTTTTTTCACCCCATTCTCTCTCTCTCTCTCTCTTTCTCTCTCTCTCTCTCTCTCTCTCTCTCTCTCTCTCTCTCTCTCTCTCTCTCTCTCTCTCTCTCTCTCTCTCTCTCTCTCTCTCTCTCTCTCTCTCTCTCTCTCTCTCTCTTCTCTCTCTCTCTCGAGTTTTTATTTAATTCAATTCTGTTCGTTTTATTTCGTCTTTTGTGTCATTATATATTTCACAAATGTTCGTTATATTTCTAATTTTTTTTTTTTTTTTTTTTTTTGTCTGGTCATGATTCACTGCAAAAATTTTCCTGGTGCATGTTTTTATTTCTGATTTTCATTCATTAATCCAGATTTTCCTTTGCATCACATTTCTTTTTTTTTCCTTTCCTTCCATATATATTTTTTGTCCTCCATGAATCTCCCTCTTTCTCACCCTCTGTCTAATCTTTCTTATTATCTTCACTATGTTTAATTATTTAGTATTTTTCTATTCCTTATCTGTTGTTTTGTCTTTATCTTTTTTGTTTCAATTTCTTTTAATCCTTTTTCAGTGTCATTGTATTTTCCCTTCCCTATCTTTCTTTTTTTTTTTGCCTCATCCCTTCTCTCTTTTGTTATATAGTTAGTCACCTTTTCACATCGTTACCTCATCTCTCTACTTTGTTTATCCTTCTTTATTCTTAGTTCACCTCTTCCCTTCCTTCACATTTTCATTATTATTCGGTTCACATTCTTCCTCTCTACTTTCCCCTTTAATTTCTCTATCCACCAATCAACTTCCTCCTCTTTTTTTTTTTACCTGTTGTCAGTTTTCTTTTTTTTCTCCTTCCATTCTCCTACACTCAATCTTTCCATCTTACTCTCTTTACTCTCTAATTCAATATTTCTCCATCCACTTAGAGAGAGAGAGAAGGAGGGGAGGGTTAAAGGGTTGTTCTCGCCTAACTTAACCTAACCTAACTTATAATGAAGGCAGTGCTCTATTCAGTCAACAGGAAGTACCTTTTCTGCCTCATTTCAGTGCTCGCCGCCAGCCTGACGCACAATCCATTAAAACGCAACTGAAACCCATTTGAGTCCAGCAGATTTCCAAGACCGCAAGACGAAGATGAAGAAAAATGAAACGAAAACTTAAGTAGTGAGAGAGAGAGAGAGAGAGAGAGAGAGAGAGAGAGAGAGAGAGAGAGAGAGAGAGAGAGAGAGAGAGAGAGAGAGAGAGAGAGAGAGAGAGAGAGAGAGAGAGAGAGAAAGAGAAAGAGAGAGAGAGAGAGAGAGAGAGAGAGAGAGAGAGAGAGAAAGGTAGCTATAAAATGCGTAATATAATTGTAGTGTTGCCTTATATCCAGGTCATGAAAATAAACGACCAGAAAGCGAGTCACCAGTTCTTATTTACTGACGTTTATCTCCAACAACGAAAACCATCCAATATTATAGAATGAAATTGATCTCCTCAGTAGTAAAGGACACCAGCTTCAAGGAGATGGTGTTGTGGGTTGTTGTATAGACACTGTAACTTTTCTGTGGTAAGGTTGGGATCTGGTATTCATCTAAGTCTTTTAAGGAATAAGACGGTGATATATAGTTAGATGCAGCTGTGTTTTTATTTTTTATTTTTTCTTCACAAACGAGTCTTTGTAATATTTTTTTCAGCACTGCGTTTAGGGAAGGGGAAGGAAATTTATAACGTATTGCCTCGACGCACGTAAATCTTTTCTTAAGTTTTGAAATATTTAACAAAAATTTCCAATGAGCTTCGTTTCTCCAAGGAGAGTTTGTCTTAATTCCGTTTTCTTTGTAAGATTTGTTGCATTTTGAAGGTGTCAGTTTTGTTGCCACGCGAAGAATGGCTGTTGGTGTTGTGGTGTTTGTCGCGGCGTGGTAGACCGGGACTGTGTGGTGTAGCTGCAGTGAAATAAAAAGTGTTGTCATGTTGAGGAAATAGTAAGTCATGAAGGACACTCACTTTAAAGATAAGTGTGTTTGTGTTATTATCGCAGCGTAGTCATGTAGATCAAATGATGTTTGTTTGCTTTTTATATTAACATCATAAAGTGTTGTTTTATTTTTGCGAAGTTGAAGGAAAACGATTCGCTATTACTTGTGTTGGAAATCATATTTTCGATTAATATCGTATATAGTATATATATATACATATATATATATATATATATATATATATATATATATATATATATATATATATATATATATATATATATATATATATATATATATATATATATATATATATGATGCTAAATAAAAGTGGTTAGGCGTTGTGGAACTATTGGTGATCATTCTATTGGTGACGAAGCTTTCATCTTTTTGTGCAATAAAAGGATGCTGCCTAAGAACTGTATAACAATTTTTTTAATAAAACAAAATGCTGCAAAACGCTGTTTTACATGAAATAAAAGCGATCGATAGATGGAAATAAAATTGCATTCCATATATACATCAGTTAAGCTCCTGATGTTCCTGTCGTGGAAAGAGTCCAAGTTGTCAGAGGCAAGCAAACTGGCCTTCAGCTTACCATTGAAAGAATGAAGGAGTGAGGATATTGGCTGTCCTGTGTGTGTAAGACTGACTCAATGCGGATCACACTCAATGGAATATCTTTCATATTTTCGACTCAATCGTTTAAATCGCTTGTGATTCTAATTTGCCGTTATTTGCTGTCGATAAATAATATTTTTTATAATCTTGAAAAAAGCAGATCATTATTTATCATACTCATAGAAAAGAAATTATAGATAAAATGTCGTAACTTTTGAGAGATGTTTGGTAGCTTTGTGGTGAGCTGTCTCGCCTGTTACGCTGTATTGAAGTTTGCCAGCCTCGACGATAAGGTTAGTGGCCTGTGCTTACCAAGGTGTTCTGTCCTCATACTGAAGGGTGATGTCAGTAAGCTTCCAGTTGCTGTATGTGGTGCGATGACCGGCTGGCTGTTTAGTTTTATGGGGAAAATTGTAAGGTTAACAATCGCTTAAACCTGATGATTATGTAGTAAAAGTTATGATGTTTTGCTCATGTTAAGGACCTTAAATGTTAAAAATTCATGGTGTTCCTTACGTAGCGAATTATTTTTTCTTTCATTTTAGAGTTCTACAATGCAATGCAATGTGATGTTTCCTCAAGTTAGTGAAGTACGAAGAGTGTGTATCCAGGATCACTCTTATTGCCTACGTAATGACTATGATTATTATGTTAGTATTCTCACCACCATCTTTAATTAGTTTCCATGCCACCAGCATCAAAAATTATCATTGTACTTATTATTTACATTAGAGAAAGAGACAGACAGACAGACAGACAGAATCTGCCGAGGCTGTCTGTCAGACATAAGGAGGTCCTAAAGAAATTCGAGTAAGGCCTATTAAAACACCTTCGACACCGTAATCTACTCCTTCTTGATGCCCTTCCCCCCCTGTTCGTGCTACAAGACACAGCAACACACTAATTCCTATCAAAGCGCCGAGGACCGACCGCCTTAGGCTTAGGAAGAATGCGATCCCTTCCATAGTCCGCACTTTGAACTCCCATGTAAACTTAATTATATCCTAGAATATAGACTCCTTTCTTATGTAAATTATATCCTAGAATATAGACTCCTTTCTTATGTAAATTTTCAGTCCATGACTGCCTTATAAATGAACCGTTTATTATTATTGTTATTATTACTATTATTATTACAGACAGACAGACAGACAGATAGACAAATATGCAGGCAGACAAAGACGAAGATAAAGTGATAGACAGAGGCAGACGGACAAACACTTACAGACAGACGAACAGACAGACAGACATATGAGAGAGGCCGTTAACCTTATTGCTGTTCCCTCGATTATGATTAATTTCAAATCCATTTAACATATTTCATGAGGCTGACACCGCAACAAACTCAAACCCTATTCATTATTCAGGTTAAGCTCACGTCACGATGGTGTGTCGGTAACCTTCACACCGAGAGGGAGGGAGTCAAGGCTCCAAGTGATGTCAGGTTCATCGGCAGAACGTAAACTAAGACATGTTTAACGTTTTTTTTATCAGATTAACGAAAAGGATAATTTATTGTATATTGATTATAATTGTTGTATTTTTTACGGACTCTATAGAACTTTCGTCATTTACATCATAGTTTATTTTCATGATACGTACCAGTAAGCAGGCCGCATTTTTTTTTTTAATTCTCCATCTCTCAGACGGAATTTGAAATGAGAAAAATAAACTATTGCCTAACAGATTGCTAGAGGTTAAGGAAAATGTCCATAAGGTATTGTACTGATGGAATTATATAGACCAGTGATTATGTTATTATGTTACTGATAAAAACACAAGTTGTAATGACCACATAAGTGTAAAAGATTTCTATTCAAAACAACCTGTCCGAGTTTGTTTTTTCTAATTAATTGGTCACCCTGAATGATTGTTTCGGATTAATATTTTGTTCTATAGTATTATGGATTTGCCTTTGTCTCCTGATCGTACTCAAAGCACAACAAAAACGTAATGAATGAGCCTCGACATGACATTTTGGGACATTGTTTTATGCTGAACAAATTTGAATATTGTTTTACACAGAACAAATCAAATATATATGTAAACCTCAATAGTGTGATTCACTGATGACGAAGCGAAATTCAAACATTGTGATCCTGTTAACCACATAATAATAACATTCACAAAAATTTCCACGAACCCTTTTTATTGTGATGTATATTCAAATTTACAACCAAAATCAAAGCATCCACCATATATTTTATTATTTTTATCTATTCTTTTACTTGACTTTCACGCATCGACACATATATCAAGAGTTAGTCACAGGTTAGAGCACCATCTGACACGAGAATCAAGAACGTGCCACGGTTGAGAGATTCACTAAATGCTTGTTTAATGGAAAGCTAAGTACCGGTGATCCTCCTAACAGATGACCGTCCCCGCTGACCTAAACAATATAGCATCACACACTGACCAATAGATGTAGTTATCAAGCCTGGTCATCGCCCTCAATCAGCCTTCGCGTGGCCCGAGTGACACAAAAGAGAAGATGAACGGAGGTGCCTCAGTCTGGTATTATGAAGCATCCAGCAAGTATACTGACGAGGGTCCCGGCGTGAAGGCTTCGTGGGATTGTCTGTGTGATTGGTTTATTTCATTACTTGTTCTGATTGATTGTCTTCATCTCGCTGATTGAGGTGAAGCGTCATGTTGTTCCTGTTTGAAATTTATATTGCTGCTTTTTAAATGTTTCTTATTTCATGATGTCTTCCGTTATCTGTAGCAGTATAGTGTAAATAAGCTACACAAAAGGCAGTACTTTGGCAATTCTTAAGCAGTCATTAATGTATGAAAAATAAAAACCCATATACATTATATAAAAATTGTCGATATAAGAGAAAAGGAAAAGGAAAAAAAGTATCTATCTTTATGTTGGTTTTCAATAAACTGAAGAGTGAAAGTCATGAGAGAGAGAGAGAGAGAGAGAGAGAGAGAGAGAGAGAGAGAGAGAGAGAGAGAGAGAGAGAGAGAGAGAGAGAGAGAGAGAGAGAGAGAGAGAGAGAGAGAGAGAGAGAGAGAGAGAGAGAGAGAACGAGAGAGAGAGAGAGAGAAACACACACACACACACACACACACACACACACACACACACACACACACACACACACACACACACACACACACACACACACACACACACACACACACATTTCCTTTTACCTACGTCACTATCCTCACAGAATTGCTTCGCGTGATTTATTGGTGCTGTTTTTTCTACTTTTTTTATCTCCCTCTTGCGTAGGAAGGCAGCAGCGGCCCAGCACCCTCTACCGTGTGTGTGATGGACGGCCTCGACCTCAATGAAGTCAAGAGGAAGGATGAGTGGTCGTCACACAGGGATTTCAGCGCCTCGATCCGTCCCTTGATGTGGTTCGGGGCCTTGATAGGAGTGTTGCCTTGCACCGCACAGCGACTCCCGCACGATGGGGGTGAAGGTAAGCTGTGTGTATGATAAGATCCTAGCAGTGGGAGAGGGAAGGGGCCGGAGGGGGTCTGTGTGTGTCGAGAGGTTGGTACTGAAAGAGGAGGAGAGAGGGGATGCCGTATATGTAGAAGAAGAGTAGGTACAGTAATTGTAAACAATGAATTATTTTCATACTAATCTTGTATCAATGTAGTTAATTATTGTCATTATATTATAAAGTATACATTTTATGACCTGTCTACATGAAGGTCACACTCCTGTTCTCGTGTAAGGTGGAAAAAAAAGTCCAATTAAGTACAAGTAACGTTGGAATAGAGTGAATGTGTTATGAACATTAATATTCCATAAAAGCGAGATAATTGAAGTGGTCTGTTAGGGGACTAGTCCATTAAAACCTTGATGTAATTTGCATAAGCGTTTGGATTCGGGTAGGAGGTGGAGGGGAGAGAGAAAGCAGCGTTAGCAATGAAGAGACGGTGTTTCAGGAACCTGGTTTGAGGCTCGAGAGAAGCTAAAGTGAATTTTGATGCCTAAATAATTTTCCAACTGTGTGTGTGTGTGTGTGTGTGTGTGTGTGTGTGTGTGTGTGTGTGTGTGTGTGTGTGTGTGTGTGTGTGTGTGTGTGTGTGTGTGTGTGTGTGTGTGTGTGTGTGTGTGTGTGTGTGTGTGTGTGTGTGTGTGTGTGTGTGTGTGTGTGTGTGTGTGTGTGTGTGTGTGTGTGTGTGTGTGTGTGTGTGTGTGTGTGTGTGTGTGTGTGTGTGTGTGTGTGTGTGTGTGTGTGTGTGTGTGTGTGTGTGTGTGTGTGTGTGTGTGTGTGTGTGTGTGTGTGTGTGTGTGTGTGTGTGTGTGTGTGTGTGTGTGTGTGTGTGCACGCGCGTGAGAGAGAGAGAGCGAGAGAGAGAGAGAGAGAGAGAGAGAGAGAGAGAGAGAGAGAGAGAGAGAGAGAGAGAGAGAGAGAGAGAGAGAGAATAATCGACTAACAGATAGCAGCAACTCAATAATATATAGATGACCTGTTTTGTTATGCCGTCTCGTAGTGGTCGTGACCCAGCCACTAACGCTCACCTGTTTAACATTCATCACTGCATCTGTAAACACCTGCATCTCGCCAGTCTAAGCCCATGTACACCTTGTTATGGCCTACGTTGATACCCCAAAGCCTTTTATCATAGTAAAGAGCTGGAGCGATTAAGGTTTTTTTTATGAACTGACGCTGCAGTTGACTTAGCGCGTTAAAATTGATGATGAATGTTCTTTGCTTCAATATTTACTAAAGATCTAGGTATTGACTTGCATTAAGTTCGTATGTTGATATATTACCCTCTTTAGCACGAAGGTTTAGCATTTGTCTCGTCAAGCTTATGTAAACTTTTAATACAGTCTCATAGTAGCTTTTCCAGGCACATTATTGTCTTCCTTTTTCTTCTCCCGCAGGAAGCAAAACTAGAGTGACATACAAGTTTTCAGTATTCAGCTTTCCGTCCTTCATCGTGGTCGTGTGGATGTTGACTATCATCCTCTACTTTACCACCGTGCCTTTCGGTGAGTAGCAAGAAGCGTCTCAGTTTGTCTCCGTCACGCCTTTTAAGTGCGCTACCCACTTCTGTACTTCTACCAGCGAGAGTTTTTTTTGCTACTGACACGTCCAGGATTAATGGATGTACATCTTAGGATCCTTATATCATACTTGGCACGTGGCATAAAGAGGCGAGAAGGAAGGAAGGATGTGACTGGAAGGCAAGATGAGGTCGTCGTTGGAATAATGTTAGATTTTTTTTTCTCAGTTAGTAGGTTCAAGTTTAATAAATACTTTAGGTATCATATTGGCTTTTTTTTTATTTATTGATTGGGTGTCAGGCTATTCAATGTGTGATTGATTTTGTGTGTCTTTCCTACGTGTTGTGTTACGTAGTGTTCCTTGTGTCACGGTCCCCCTTCTATGTGTCCTCTTGTAATGTTTCACTTCTGTATGTTTTGTTCCTTTCTTATTATACATTTTGAGAGTTTTAATAAGTTCGTATTTTTTTCATTATAATTTGAGCATGTTCACAATTCTTTGTTGATTCCTTTACTTATTTTTGCAAGTTGTTTCATTGAGCGCACTTTTAGTCTGAATATGTTGTCTTCCTGTTTATCTTATATATTTGACCGTTGATGGATATAGACAAAAGCGATAGGAGTAGAGGACGGAGGAGAGGAAGAGAAAGGAGGGAGGGGAAGGAGAGAGGAAGGGAGGTGTGTGTACTGTATAGGGTCACTCATCAACGCCTGTTTATATTACAAGCTTTATCGCTAAAGTTATGCTGTTTGGGAAAAGTTTAAACCGACCGTGTATTCTGCCATCAAATTAGACAACAAGCTTTCCATTTTTTGTCATCTATATATCAGGATGAAATTATTTCCAGGTACTTATTGTCACATTGATTGGGTGATTGTGGTGGTGGTGATGGTAATTATTATTATTATTATTACCTTCATTATTATTATCAAAAGTTATTATTATTACTACTGCTACTAATATCAATAATAATAATAATGATAATAGTAATACTAATAATTGTAATGATAATGATAATAATAATGATAACTATGATAATGATAACAATATCAAGAACAATTACAATGATGATAATACTATTACTACTACTAATAATAATAATAACAATAATAATAACTATAATAATAATAATGATAATAATGATAATAACAATAATAATGAAAATAATAATTATGATGGTAATAACTAACAATAATACCATTAGCAATAACATGATAACTTAACTTTCGTTGTGAGACACTCTTGCTAAACCTTATAACAATTTTCTTTTTTCTTTCCGTCCCTCAGTAAAGCCGTTCGGTGGTGAGGAATCCTACCCCTTCCTGAGCTTCTTAAACTCGATCACTATCATGCTCTATGTCTGTGAGTACTTGAGTCTCGTCCCAGAGCCACTTATCTAGGGTTCAGCAGTCCAAGTAGTGCATGGTGGAGGGGGAGGAGAGGGGACGCTCATATAGCCACATCAAAAATACTGAGTAAATCGTGGAATATGTAGGTGTAGACTGTAGATGAACTAGTGAAAAGAGGGTGTGTGTGTGTGTGTGTGTGTGTGTGTGTGTGTGTGTGTGTGTGTGTGCGTGTGCGTGTGCGTGTGCGTGTGTCTGTGTCTGTGTCTGTGTCTGTGTCTGTGTCTGTGTGTGTGTGTGTGTGTGTGTGTGTGTGTGTGTGTGTGTGTGTGTGTGTGTGTGTGTGTGCGTGTGCGTGCGTGTGCGTGCGTGGGTGGGTGAGTGGGTGGGTGGGTGGGTGGGTGGGTGGGTGGGTGGGTGTGTGTGTGTGTGTGTGTGTGTGTGTGTGTGTGTGTGTGTGTGTGTGTGTGTGTGTGTGTGTGTGTGTGTGTGTGTGTGTGTGTGTGTGTGTGTGTGTGTGTGTGTGTGTGTGTGTGTGTGTGTGTGTGTGTGTGTGTGTGTGTGTGTGTGTGTGTGTGTGTGTGTGTGTGTGTGTGTGTGTGTGTGTGTGTGTGTGTGTGTGTGTGTGTGTGTGTGTGTGTGTGTGTGTGTGTGTGTGTGTGTGTGTGTGTGTGTGTGTGTGTGTGTGTGTGTGTGTGTGTGTGTGTGTGTGTGTGTGTGTGTGTGTGTGTGTGTGTGTGTGTGTGTGTGTGTGTGTGTGTGTGTGTGTGTGTGTGTGTGTGTGTGTGTGTGTGTGTGTGTGTGTGTGTGTGTGTGTGTGTGTGTGTGTGTGTGTGTGTGTGTGTGTGTGTGTGTGTGTGTGTGTGTGTGTGTGTGTGTGTGTGTGTGTGTGTGTGTGTGTGTGTGTGTGTGTGTGTGTGTGTGTGTGTGTGTGTGTGTGTGTGTGTGTGTGTGTGTGTGTGTGTGTGTGTGTGTGTGTGTGTGTGTGTGTGTGTGTGTGTGTGTGTGTGTGTGTGTGTGTGTGTGTGTGTGTGTGTGTGTGTGTGTGTGTGTGTGTGTGTGTGTGTGTGTGTGTGTGTGTGTGTGTGTGTGTGTGTGTGTGTGTGTGTGTGTGTGTGTGTGTGTGTGTGTGTGTGTGTGTGTGTGTGTGTGTGTGTGTGTGTGTGTGTGTGTGTGTGTGTGTGTGTGTGTGTGTGTTGTCTTAGCTACTCTACTTTTGGGGGATACTGGTCTTGTATGTATATAGAAGGTATTCCTATCAGTATCATTATCACTGCAGCCACTACGTGTTTTTCCCGCTAGGCACCTATTGTCCCTTGTGGCTGGTGATGTGGAGGATTCCTCGCCTCACCTCCCTCATTGCCACCATCGCCGAGCTGGATGTCGCCCTCCCCTCAAGAAGCCTCAGTACCTGCCTTACCGTAGTGACGACCATCGTGATCCTGGTTATGTCCGTCGTCTCAGATGCTCTGTTTGAAGCGCTCGTGGAGAATAATGGACAATTTTTTCCTCGTTCGGTGAGTAGTAACGATTAGAATGGTGGTGGTGGTAGTAGTAGTAGTAGTAGTAGTAGTAGTAGTAGCAGTAGCAGTAGCAGTAGCAGTAGCAGTAGCAGCAGCAACAGCAGCAGCAAGAATGACAGTAACAGTAATAATGTTGGTGCAGGCAGAAACTAATTGGTTTCATTTATAGTGAGAATACAAGTTAAAAGCTTTTATTAGCAGTGGTGGTGATGATGTGGTGGTGGTGGTGATGTGGTGGTGGTGGGGACTGCATAAATTATAAAAAGAGGAGCACAATGTAGGTACGACTTTCATGGTAATGATAATAATGCTAATTTTAGATATATACCCCGTCCTTTTTATCAGTCATCATTATTACAACAGACATGCTCCCTGTACGTGTTTGCGTTACCATGCGTCTAAAGGAAACATTTGACTTATGTGATGCAACCAGAAAAGGTTCGAATATGCGAATGATGTAGTTATGGTGTTTCAAGGAATGAGAAATTTTAACCATTGTTCCTCGACTATTCGGAGAGACACTCAAGTGCTGCCTAGTGTTTCGTGTAGTGCTTCAATTATCACACCTTATTAAGGTATAGTAGCTTCTTTTCCTTTCTTTTTTTGTTCAATATTTTGTTCTTGATGTCGCCGCTCTCCGACGCGTAAGCTGATCCAGCCTGCCATAGGTAGTCTCTTCTCCAACCTCGTGGCTCGTGTGTGTGTGTGTGTGTGTGTGACGTGTCTGTTTTCTCTCCTAATGTTGTGATGTAAGTTTGTAATGAAAGTTCCTGAGAGCGGTGTTTAGGTGTGGTGATGGCTTAGGATCGTGGTGTTAACTCATTGCTTTGCTGTTTGATTGTGTTCTTGTTTCTACTTATTGTCACGATGTTTCCTCTATTAAGTGTTGAGTGTAAAGGATATGTGGTTAAAGTAGAGTCCAACTGAAGATATTGATTATTGAAGTGTTTTTCTTTGTCAGTTGGTGACCTCGTGCTGATTCCTTTGTGTGTCTTCTGTCACCACCGTTAGCAGACTATACTATTTTCGTTACACTTAAGAACTGATAGATATGATGAACATTTTATACATATCTGTAGAAGAAAAGTGCAGTTGGTCCAATAAGATAAGTGAAAAACAATAAATTAATCAGTTTTGTTCGGTAAAACACGCTTAGGTTTGGAAGTACTGTAGTTTATAGGAATACACAATGTTATGCTACATAAAACCATTGCTAGGTTGAAGTCACCTGAAAGTCATGTTAGATAACTCTGGGTTCGTCATTAACTTCACTAATAAAACTGACACATTTATATTTAACTATTTTAATTTGTATGTATCGAGCGACAGTAACGATACAGAAGCTTCGTAGTGACTGAGGCATTGACGGGAAGTCGTTTATAAAAAGCTGAGGAACATTGGATCTTCATTAATGATGTACAAGTAATGAATACTAACTGTGGCGTTAAAGAGCACCTTTGTCTCTTCCTTGAGAGACAAAGTAACTAATGTTATTCTGTCATCTAATGTTATTTTTTGTATTTAATATGAAGAATTATGTGTGAGCATTATAGATGACCGAAAATTCTCAATTGGTTTCTTTCATTAATTAATTAACTGTGTATTCTTGATAGTTAGATTGGTATTGAACATACCTTACGATTATAGTAATGGTTACTTCCGATAATAAAACAAAGAGAGGCAGTAGCAGTTGACGGTCAGTGGCACTAAAAGGCTCACGTTCCTAAAAGTGTAATTGGCAATGGTAGCAGGACTCGTAGTTAAAAGGCATGAAGAGGGCTGTGGTGTGAGATTAACGATAGCTGTAAAGCCAATAATAACTTGAATGCTGCAACACATATATAAGCAGTAATGGAGGTAACTTTGATGGCTGTGGTGATAACCCAGTGATGCCCAGGACCAGCGGAGCGGCGGTCATTATACTTTTCCCAGAGGTACAGTTCATCACGACCTCAATTAACAGTTATCCTCACTCACCTTTTTCACGTTTACAGAACGAACAAGAAATAGATAGAATAGAAGTGCAGTTGTTGAAACATTACCTGAAAAGTAAAATAAAAAGAACACAAGTCAACGCAGATGCATACTCAAAATGCAAAGAATTGATCTGAAAATAATGTTTTTTATTGAATGAATTTTATGACGTTCTTCAAAGACTTCCATTTATGTCAAATCTAATTTGTATCGCTTTGTTAACTCTTCAGTTCCCCTCAACACAAAAAAGCACATTAAAAAAAAATAAATAAATAAAAAAACACACAAAAAACACCACCACCACCACCACCACCACCACCACCAACACATTACATATTAGTTTTTTCTTTATCATTTTTACTCCCTCTTCATAGTATTAGTGGAAGAGTAGCGGCTTATCTTTTTTTCCACCTCTTACCATGACCATTATCCAGTCTTACCTAAAGAACCATTATCAAACTCTTCATCCTGTTTACCATACCTTCTAGACCTCCACTGACCTTAATTATCCACCTTCGCTCTCTTGCTTACCTTACCCTCAGCGTTACTCACAATTAAGAACAATTAGGAAATAAAACGAGCAGATCACGGCTTTACCTTTCTTTCTAATTCCTCTATTGCTCGCTTCACGTACAGATCGTCTCCACACATATCAACTGCTCGGGACCTTTTTACTTGGGGTTGATGTGGACGCACGCCGCTCACCTCGCCCAGAAGTTCCATGTGTTGAACGTCCAATTGGCTGAGGTGATGGAAGAGAGGGACGCTGCCAAACTCGCCCACTTAAGTCACCTCCACCATCGCCTGAGGTGAGTGAGGGTGAGTGACACGTGAATTAAATAGCGCTTAGGTAATGTGGGGTGATGCTTAAGAGTGTGGAAGACATGTGAATGGTGTCAGGGTGTGGTGGAAGTGATATCAGGTGATGCAAGTAAGTGTGGTGTGGATGATGCAAGTGAGTGTTAGTTGTGTATGGAATTAAGTGAGTTTCTGATAACTGAAAGAACCCATAAATGGATAACAAATTGAGCATATACTTTAGTTATAGTGTTTATGGCAGAGGTAACTTCTATGAGAGCGAACATTTTTTTTTTTAAATAAAATTAACGAGTTGTGATAATGGTAGGAGCAGAAGTACTGGGATCTTGGAAAGGGGATGAATTATTATTATTATATTTTGATAACTAACAAATAATGATGATAACAAGACATACTTTCTTGATTACAGGACAAAGTAACCAACCCTCCCGTTTACAGGTCTGTGATGAGAGAGGTGAATGACATGTTCAGTCCCTTGGCAGCGTCCACCTACGTACGCTTGATGGTAAGTCTGTGTCTGCAGCTGGTGCTTATGGACACCTACCGCAGCATGGACTACCCGCACCAATACTTTTGGACCTTCACTCTGATGAACTTGGTCTTAATTGCTATCTTCGTGCTGTCCCACGCACTTCCAGACTACTGCTCCAGCAAGGTATAGGAGGGAGGGAGTGAGAGTATCTGGCTTTAATTTGAGTTATGGTGACAATACAACACAGCAATTATTCCTGAAAATTGTGTTGCATCAGTGTCATAAGATAT
>JAXIVD010006675.1:0-22967 GCA_036785275.1 Cancer borealis | reverse complement strand
GTGGTTTATGAAGGTTTTCTGCTTACCATAAGCATTTATTAAATTCTTTATTAAGATTGGAGTTTATAATGTTAGGGGTGTTTTGGTTAATAAGAATCCAAATAGCAGCGGTTGGGTTGAAGGTTATTTTACTTTGTTTTTTTTGACCTTAGCAGCTTGTGAAGGGGCCTTAGGGTTATCTCTTTTGGTTTTAATAGTGCGGAGGCATGGGAATGATCGTTTTATAAGATTCAATTTATTGGAATGTTAAAAGTAATTTTTTCTTTAGTGTTCTTGATAAAATTGAATAAAGAGTGGGAGTTAACCCAAGCAAGGTTAATATTTTTAAGTTTTTTATTTAGGGTTATTTGTTACCATAATTTTCATTTATACGAGCTAGGGTTTAATTTAGGTTTAGATTACATAGGCTATATTTTATTTTTATTAAGGTGTTGGGTTATAGCGTTAGTTATTTTAGGGAGGCAAAAAATTAAAAATTTAAGAAATTTTTACCCTAGCTTTATTAAAGTAAATTTGATTCTTTTATTATGTTTGGTATTTACTTTTTCTTCGCTTGATTATTTTTTATTTTATATTAGGTTTGAAAGGTCTTTGATTCCAACTTTAATTTTGATTTTAGGGTGGGGCTATCAACCTGAGCGGATTCAGGCAGGAGTTTATATACTTTTTTATACATTGACTTTTTCATTACCTTTGTTAGGGTCTTTATTAATGTGTTTTTATTTTCAAGGGAGTTTAATTATTAATTTAAGTAGTCCGGTAGATTGTAGGGAGTTTTTGAAAGGGTTGTGGTATTTTAGTACAATTTTAGCGTTTCTGGTTAAGTTGCCTATATATATGTTTCATTTATGGTTACCAAAAGCTCATGTTGAGGCTCCAGTAGCAGGATCTATAATTTTAGCTGGGGTTTTATTGAAGTTAGGAGGTTATGGGTTAGTACGAGTTTTAATTTTGTTTCAAGGTGTGAGGCAAGAATTTAGCTGGCTCTGGGTTAGGTTAGGGCTTATTGGGGGTTTTTATATTAGTTTAGTTTGTTTGCGCCAAGTAGATATAAAGTCTTTAATTGCTTATTCTTCTGTAGCTCATATAAGGTTGGTACTTTGTGGGTTAATAGTGTTTAGGTGATGGGGTTTAAGAGGAGCTGTGATTGTTATAGTAGGTCATGGATTATGTTCTTCAGGTTTATTTTGTTTAGCTAATATTGTTTATGAACGGACAGGAAGCCGGAGTCTTTTAATTAGTAAGGGGTTGTTATCTTTTATACCGAGGATAGGATTATGGTGGTTTGTGTTAAGAGTTAGAAATATGGCTAGTCCCCCTACTCTTAATTTATTAGGGGAGATCAGGTTAATTATCGGGGTGTTAAGATGGAGAAAAATAAGTATATTAGGGATTGCGCTGTTGTCTTTTTTTAGGGCAGCCTATAGTTTGTATATATATAGATTAAGTCAACATGGGGTATTTTTTAATAGTTTATATGCGTGCTGTTCAGGTAAAGTTCAAGAATATTTAGTATTGTTTTTACACTGATTTCCTTTAAATGTTATTATTTTAAATACGAAGTTAGTCATAATTTAAGAGGGTTGGTCTTTTTAAAATACTTTTTTGAAATAAAGGTAAGTAAAGAATGATTTGAAGCTTTTCTATGCATGAAATTAGAATAAAATTTTTGGGTTTAATATCAGTGTGTTGTGGGGTTAGAGGGGCCTTAAGGTTAAGAAAAGGTTCAATAAGCGTAGTGGAATGGGAGTTGTTAATATTTCATAGGACTTCAGTGGTGTTTACGTTAATTTTTGATTGGATTTCTTTAATATTTTTATGTTTTGTGTTTTTAATCTCTTCTAGAGTTCTTTATTACAGGGGGAGTTACATAGGGCAGGATAAAAGATTTAATCGATTTATATATATTGTTTTAGCTTTTGTTTTGTCAATAAGAATAATAGTTTTAAGCCCAAATTTAATTAGAATTTTATTAGGGTGGGATGGATTAGGGTTAGTTTCTTATGCCTTAGTGATTTTCTACCAAAATGAAAAATCTGCTAATGCAGGGATGTTGACTATTTTATCTAATCGTATCGGAGATGTGGCTATTTTGTTGGGGATTGGGTTAATAAGGAGAATAGGAGGTGAGATTTTTTTTTATATAGCTGGTATATGGATAGGAGGTGAGAGGTTCTAAAAATTCTTCTAGTATTAGCTGCGATAACTAAGAGGGCACAAATACCATTTTCAGCATGGTTACCTGCAGCAATGGCAGCTCCTACCCCTGTTTCAGCTTTAGTTCACTCTTCTACATTAGTTACGGCTGGGGTTTATTTAATAATCCGGTTTAGTCCTGCTTTAAGGGGGAGAGCTCCTCAGAGTTGGTTATTAATTATTTCTTGTTTAACAATGTTTATAGCAGGGTTGGGAGCTAATTATGAATATGATCTAAAGAAAATTATTGCCTTATCAACTTTAAGGCAGTTAGGGGTTATATTGAGGATTTTAGCCTTAGGTTATCCTAATTTAGCTTTTTTTCATTTATTAAGACATGCTATATTTAAAGCTTTACTTTTTATGTGTGCTGGGGTAGTAATTCATAGGGCAATGGATTGTCAAGATATTCGTAGAATGGGGGGTTTAATTAATTTTATACCTTTAACAATATCTTTTATAAGCGTCGCTAATTTGGCTTTATGTGGATTTCCTTTTCTTGCAGGGTTTTATTCTAAAGATATGATCTTAGAGGTTGCCTTTATAAGATGGGTGAATTTTATTGCGTTAATTTTGTATATTTTATCCACAGGGCTAACTGTTATATACACCTTACGGTTAATTTATTATGTGTTAAGGGGCAGGTTTAATTTAAGAGCGTTAAATAGTGTATCAGATGAAGATAAGGTAATAAATAATTCTATATTTGTTTTGGGGTTAGGGGCTGTCCTAGGAGGGGCAAGCTTATCTTGGGTTTTATTTCCAGAGCCATTTATGGTTTGTATAGATAGGTGAATAAAAAATATAGTCTTAAGAGTAAGGATATTAGGGGGAGTATTAGGGTATTTATTTAATATAAGAAGAGTTTCTTATAGGTTGAAGAGGCTTTTAAATTATAATTTTGTTTATATAAGAGGGTCTATATGATTCATACCTTTGTTAAGTTGCAACAGAAATAAGAGAATTAGTCTTAGAGCTGGAGGGTTAATTCAAAAAGTAGGAGATACAGGGTGATATGAATATTTTGGAGGTCAGGGTTTATTTTATTTATGGTCTAAAATATTTTTTATTCTTAATAAGAGTCAAATAAACAGGGTAAAAGTTTTTATAAAAGTGTTTATAATCAGGGTGGTTATTGTTCTTTTTTTAGTAGTTATTTGTTTCTATAATTTATAAAGAATATTGCTTTGAAGGTGCAAAAGAGGTATTTATACCTGGAAATAACAATTATCTAAATAGTTTAATTTGAAAACTTAAGTTTGTGGTACTTAGGATGTGGGTTTGTTTTCACTTTAGGTTGTAAAATCCTGTTAAATTTTTAGGGTAAGGATTTCCTATAAAAATTAATTTTTGGGGTTATGATAAAATTTTAAAAATTTTATAGGAAAAGAGTAACTTTAATTTAAAATAGGGTTTCAGTAAGAGAGAATTAGAGTATGATGTATAAAAGAATAAGGTTTTTAATTTTTTAAATAAAATTTTATTTTTATAAAATTTAAAATAACTGTAAAAGAGAGAGAGAGGGGGGTCTTATAGTAAAATTTTAATAACATTAGATTGCAAATCTAAAGATGTGTAAAACACTGGGGCTTTATATAATTAAGGTGGGTTTAAAAAGTTGCTTTGATTAGATAAACAAAACTAATTTATAATTTTAGTAGGGAAACTTTATAAAATTTTTAAACCTTTTGTTTTAATTTGTTTATAATACCACTAAATATAAGAAGCATTTGAAAAAAAGGGGGTTAACCACTTGTAATTAATTGTTTTATAAAAAGGGGCGTTGTTAAGTTTTGAAATTTAAATTTGTAATAATATAAAACTAGCTTTAGGATATTTAAGGTTTAAAATTTTTAAATTTTTTAAAGGGTTAGGGTTAATTTAGAGTCTTAGGGTTTTAGTGATTTATAAGACGATATAAAATAAATTAAAATAAAAGGGGTTTAAAATTTTGTTTTATAAAATGGGTTTAAAATATATGAAAAATTATAGAATTTTGTAAGAAAAAGTCGGTTTAAATAAAGTGTATTTTATAATTAAAATTGATTTAAAGGGTAAGATGGGGTTTATTTTATTATTAGTTTGTTTATTAAAAGATTTGAAAGGGCTCTTAAAGAAGGGAGGAGGGGTGGTTGTTTTGCTTAAAAGATTGTTTGTTTAAGGGTTTAAAAATTTAAAGCGTGGGTTTTAAGTAAAGGATAAAACTAATAGTATTTAAAGGGGGTTGAGATTTTGTAGAAATTATAAATTTATTTTATAGGTTTTTATATGCAGAGAGAATTCAATTTTTGAGAGAAATGTAAATAAGGAGGGAAAAGGACAAAGTCTCGTTATTAAAGGTAGGAAAGGGGAATTAAAAGGAGATTTATGTTGAGTTTTTGTAAGGTTTTATAATCATGTTAATAGGTTTATATTTAAGGGTTTATTATTTATAGTATTTTTATGGTTTATTTAAAGGGTGGTTTAAGGGAGAGGTTTAAGGTAAATTTTAATGAGGTTGATTATAATTTAAATTTATTAAAAAATTAGGCTATGATAATTTGTGTTATAGGGTGATTTTCAATAAAATTTTAAGTTTATTATAGTGGAAAGTTTTTGGTATTTATAGGCATTTAATCTCAGTTGGAGTAATCTTAGCTTATTTTTAAGGTTGTTTTAAAATATGGGATTTTATTTTAAATAGATTCTTCTTTTTTTGTGCTTATTATAAGGGGGTTTTAATTTTGAGTAAATAAGAAGTTAAGTTAATAATACTTAGAGGAAGGGGTTTATAGAAAATTACAAGTTATTTCATGGGCTTTCTTTTATGTTTTAAAAGAATAAAATTTTAAGAGAGTATTATAAAATAAAGAAAGAGGGGAAATGTAAAAGATTATTTTAATATTTGAGAGATTGTCTTAATAATGAGATATAAGGGTGCTTTTTGTTTATTATAAGGTTGAAGAATTGGTTTTGAAAAATTAAAAATAACTAAATATAAAACCTCTTTAAAACTTTAATTTTTATGGGAGTAAAACTAGGTTATAATTTGTAAATGTTAGGAGGGTTTGGTTTTATAAAATTTTAACAAGGTTCTATAAATTTTAAACCCTTAAAAAAAGGCTTGTGATTTTAGGGTTAGATATTATTAATCTTTAATTATGAGATTAGTTTTGAGGATAAAATGTAAAATTAATTTAAGAAAGAGGCCTGTGATTATAAAACTAGGGGTCTATTTTTAATAGGAGTATTTTGTTTAATTAGAAGTACAATAAAACCAGTTTAAAACTCTTTATGAATGCAACTCATATGTCATAGGTGTATTGACTATGGTCTTTATTTTTTAATTATTGTAAAAGGAGGGAAAATTAAAGGTTTTATAATATTTTATAAGGTAAACCCTCTTCGTTATTTGTAATTAAAAATAATAAAGTTAGGTATTAATTTATAAAAAGAGTTTTAAACCTATATTTTTAGAGAGAATCAAAAATAAAGTTTTAGGGGTTTAGGGTTTGGTTAGCAATTTCAAGTTGATAAAGAATTAATTTATAGAAGAGGGTTAAATTTTATATAGGGAGAAAGAATTGTTAAAATTTTACTTAAATTTTAAAGGGAAAAGGGGTAGTTTAAAATTAAAAATAAATTGATTTATTTTTATGGGTACAGGTGTGTGTATATTTATCTGTGTGTATTTAATTAATACTTACTATTAAATTTTTAGAGTTTTGTAAAATTTCAAGAGGTAAAAACAGGCTTGAACTTTTAAATAAAACCCGCGGGGTTTAATTTATTTAAATTTAAATAGTTGAAAAATAATAAAAAGGAGGGTTTATGTATTAGTGTAAAGAGCACAAAAAGGTTTGATTTTTTTAGGAGAGGTGTAATTCCCCTATACATAAAATTTTATTAGGGTAAAAGGGCCCTGGGGTAGAATATAAAAAGGGGTTTTAAAAGGATAAAATGATTTTTATTGATTTTAAATTTTGATAAAGGTGTAAATTATGTGGGGTTTCTTGGTAGTTTTATCTTATTTAAATTTTTATGAAGGTTTATTTATTTAATGTCAGGGCATGTAGAAGTATTATTCGAGATTAGAGAGTAAAAAAGAAGTAGACTTTATTTATAAATGTAGAGAAAGGAGTAAGAGGTTTATTTAAATATAATTGTTTTGAAATTTGGTATTTTATTTATTGTTTATAAAATTGCGAAGTAAAGCTTTATAATAATTTTAAGATGAGTTAAAGGAGTCAAAAGGGTCGGTTAAAGTGAGGAACTAGGGAGAGAGTTTTCATTGGTTACCAAGAAATAAAGGAGTGTTTTAGAAAGGAGAAAGCTCGTATACACGCACAAGAAATATTAAAACGTTTATGATTAGGGAGAGATCGGGTTTAAAGGTTAGAAAAAATGAAGGGATAAAATTAAATTTTTATAATATGTGTATATTAATGTAAGGGGTGTTTAAAGGTGTTATCAGAGTTTAGTAAATTAAATTTATGTAGAAAAGGTTTAAGAAAGTAAATTTATAGAGATTACTATAAAATAGAAAAGAAAATTTGGGGTGTAAGGTTTAAAAAATGTAAAATTTTAAGGTTTGTTTATATTAATAGTATATATAATATCGGTTTTTTAAAAATTGAAAGAAAAATAAAAAGTCAGGTTTGTTTAAATAATAAAAAGAGAATTTAGGGTCAGAGACAATTAATAGAGTTAGGAAGTACACAATAAAAGTAGACGGGAGTCAGAAGGGGTGGAATTTTAGTTTAGTGGCTGAAGATTAATATAAGTTATTAATTGAAAATTGGTTTTATAGAAAGGTTTGATAAAATTTATTTTAAGTACACAGGGTTATTTAAATAAAGAAAGAAAAATAAATTTCGATTGTTAAGAATTATTTTCTTTTCGGGTACTTTCAAAATACTTGTTTTTTATAAACTAAACAATCATTTTAATATCTTATCTCATCATAAAAATGTAATAGGGTTTAATACAAAATACAAAAAGTATACTACTGTTAAGATTTGGCCTGTGAGCACATAAGGGTCTTCTACTGGCCGAGCTCCAATTCATGTTAAAAGTAAAAAGATGGAAATAAGAGATCAGAACATAAATTGATTAAGAGGGTAGAAGGTTAGTCTTCGGAATTGAGAAGTGTGGGTGAAAGGAAGGATAAATAAGATAGCAATTGAAGCAACTAGTGCAATTACCCCTCCTAATTTATTAGGGATAGATCGTAAAATTGCGTAAGCAAATAAGAAGTATCATTCTGGCTGAATGTGAGCAGGGGTGATTAAAGGATTAGCTGGGATGAAATTATCTGGGTCTCCTAGTAGGTAGGGGTGTAAAAGAGAAAGGGTTAATAGTATTGAAGTTATTACAACAAATCCTACAATATCTTTAAAAGTAAAATAAGGGTGGAATGGGACTTTATCAGTTTGTCTTGAAATCCCTAAAGGGTTATTTGCTCCTGTTTGATGCAGGAATAAAATATGGATCATTGTGGCTGCAGCAATGGTAAAGGGTAATATAAAATGGAAGGTAAAGAAACGAGTTAAAGTAGCGTTATCTACTGAAAACCCTCCTCAAATCCATTGAACAAGATCTGTTCCAATATAAGGGATTGCTGAAAAAAGATTAGTAATAACAGTGGCCCCTCAAAAAGATATTTGACCCCAGGGTAAGACATAGCCTAGAAAAGCAGTTGCTATAGTTATAAATAAAATAACAACCCCTACTATTCAAGCATGAAGTCTTATATAAGAACCATAAAAAATACCTCGGCCAATATGAAGGTAAAGACAAATAAAAAAAAATGAACCCCCGTTGGCGTGTATAGTTCGGAGGAGCCACCCAAAATTTACATCTCGGCAAATATGAGCGATTCTGGAGAAGGCTAAATCAATATGAGCTGTGTAATGCATAGCTAAAAATAGACCAGTAGCAATTTGAATAATAAGGCATAACCCTAATAGAGAACCAAAATTTCAAAAGGTAGAAATATTTCTAGGGATAGGTATGTCAATTAATGCATTATTCACAATTTTAAATAAAGGGTGGGATTTTCGTAGGAAAGTTGTTGTCATCAGTAGTCTTTTATGGTTCTTGTATAAGGTTTATGCTTAAGTAATCAGAGGGGTAGAGCTTAAAAAAATTTAAGGTGTTTTATTAACATAAAATTAAGTTTAAAAAGAGAGGTTTGATTTATATGGTGTGTTCATGTGTATGAGTATGTTGGGAGAAGAGTGAGTTAGGAAACTTTAAAGAGTTGGCTTTCAGATTATAAGGGTTGGTAAATAAAGGGTCTTAAGTGTTAGATAAGAGGGTAATTGGGTTTAAGATAGTTATTTTATTTATATTTATAGCGATTGTTTTTAGGTTATGCTTTACTTAGGTCAAATATCTTTTTAAGGTTTCGTTATTATTAACCAGTCTTTTTTAAGGTTTTATTATAGTAGACAGGTCTTGTTCAGTGACCTTAAGGAGGCTCTTTAAAGGAAAGTAATAAAATTTAACTTTAAGGGTTAAAAAGATTATAATTTTTATTTTATTATAAAGTTAACAAAAATAATGATTTAATTTTTAGTTAAAATAAAAATTAAAACCAAAATTTAAAAGTAAACAAAAATTGTTATTTATAATTAGAAAATTAGTTATTTTAGTAAAATAACAAAGTGTGGTAATTTGGAAGAGAGGTTTTAAAGATTTTATTTTTAGAAAAAGAAATCTTGATGGGAATGAGAATTCAATTATATTATTAACAGTAATAAGCCTCTTTTTGGCTTCCATCAAGGATTTAAATAATTTAATTAGAGGCTTAAAGATGCCAAAATCTAGGTCGAAACTAAAGGTGATTAATTCACTTTCTAATTTTATTTAGAAAAATAAACCCAAGGTAGGGTAAACTAGTCTTTAAGGGGCAAAGCTTTATTAAGGGTTAGGTTTGGTAGAGGGGTTTAAAAATGTGAACGGTAAAGATGTTTTTAATTAGCAATGAGGTTTAAGAGGTATAAGAGATTTATTTTCTCTAAATTAATTAGACTTTTTGTTTGGAAGACAAATATACTTATTATATTAAGAAAATAGCCGCCCCACCAGTAAATAAAAATATAAAGGAATAGTCATACTACATCGACAAAATGTCAATATCAAGCAGCAGCTTCGAATCCTACATGGTGGTTAGAGGAAAAATGACAATTAAAGAGACGGATAAAACAAATAAATAAAAATCTAGTGCCAATAATAACATGAAGGCCATGGAAGCCTGTAGCTACAAAAAAAGTGGCCCCAAAGATTGAGTCTGCAATGGTAAAAGAGGCTTCAATATATTCATATGCTTGTAACGCAGAAAAGTATAATCCTAAGATAATAGTAGCACCTAATCTTTGAATAGCTTGGGTATGGTTTGATTCTATAATAGCGTGGTGTGCTCAGGTTACAGTAGCCCCAGAAGATAAAAGAATAGTAGTATTAAGAAGGGGAATCTGGAAGGGGTTAAAAGGCTGGATTCCTAAAGGTGGTCAATATATTCCAACTTCAATAGTAGGTGCTAATCTTCTATGGAAGAAGGCTCAAAAGAAGGAGAAGAAAAAAAGTACTTCTGAAAGGATAAACAGGATTATACCTCATCGTAACCCTTTAATTACTATAAAAGTGTGGAGACCTTGGTAAGTTCCTTCTCGAGTAATATCTCGTCACCATTGAACTATGGTTAATAGAATGGCTACAAGTCTTAAGAGGAGTAAACTTATATTATATTGGTGAAATCATTTAATTAACCCGGTAGTTAGTATTATTGCTCTAATTGAGCCAGTAAGAGGCCAAGGCCTTATGTTTACAAGATGGTAGGGGTGGTGTCCGTGCGATGATGACATTAGTTAATTTCTCTAGTATAAAGTGCTCTTAATACAGCAAATACATAAGATTGAATAATTGCAACAGCAGATTCTAGAATTAGTAAAAGAATTTGGGAGAAAATCAGGATTATTAAGATTGAGTAGGAGAGTGACGTTCCAGTATTTCCTAAAAGGGTTAATAAAAGATGTCCGGCAATTATATTTGCTGCTAATCGGACAGCAAGTGTCCCTGGCCGAATAATATTTCTAATTGTTTCAATTAAAACTATAAAAGGTATTAAAATAAAAGGAGTTCCTTGGGGAACTAAATGGCTAAATATATGTTGGGTGTGGTTTACCCAACCAAATAATATCAAAGTGATTCATAAAGGGAGAGACAACGATAAGGTTATTACCATATGTCTTGATCTTGTAAAGACATAAGGTAGAAGGCCTAAGAAGTTATTAAATACAATTAACCTGAATAAGCCGATTAATAAGGTAGTAGTCCCAGTGTGGGAGGGAGTTAAAAGGGCTTTAAACTCTCTGTGAAGAGTATTAATAATTTTTCTTCAAAGTAAGGATCAGCGTGAAGGGGAGACCCAGTATAAGTAAGGGATGAATAAACTTCCTAATAAGGTTGAAGTTCAATTTATTGACAAGGTAAAAATTCTTGAAGAAGGCTCAAAAATTGAGAATAAATTAGCTATCATTTTCAGGATTTTTGGTCAACATAAGATTGTTGTAAAGTAGTATTAATAGGGGTATAAGGTTTAATAAAAAAATTAAGAATAATAAAAATTATAAATCTTAGGAGGAAAAAGAGGTATAAATATATTCATATAAGAGGGGCTATTTGAGGCATAAACTAATTTAAAAGTTGGTTTATAGAGTAAGAATTCTATAATTTAGAAAGTTTCACCAGAAGTAGGCGGGTACTATTTTAGGTTTAAAAGACCTACACTTACATTTCAGTCATCGGGTGAATCAGACGAGTGAGAAGAAACTCAATTAAGGAAAGAATTTGTAGAGACTCTCTCGATTACAATTGGTATAAATCTATGGTTAGCTCCGCAAATTTCTGAACACTGACCAAAAAATAAACCAGGCCGGTTAATTAACACCCTAGTTTGGTTTAATCGGCCAGGGATAGCATCTGCTTTTACACCTAAGGCAGGAACTGTCCAAGAATGGATCACATCGGCAGCAGAGATAATAATTCGAATTTGAGTATTTATTGGTAAAACAGTTCGGTTATCTACATCTAAGAGTCGAAATCTTGATTCGTTTAACTCATTAAAAGGAAGTATATATGAGTCAAACTCTACTTGTAGAAAATCTGAATACTCATACCTTCAATACCATTGGTGGCCAATAGTCTTTAATGTTAGAGCGGGGTTGTTAACTTCATCTAAGAGATAAAGAAGTCGCAAGGAGGGAAGGGCAATAAAAATAAGAATAACAGCTGGTAGTGTTGTTCAAATTAATTCAATTATTTGGTGTTCTAGCATGTATCGGTTAATAAAAAAATTGAATAAAACAGAAGATATTATATACCCGACAAAGGTGATAATTAAAATTAATACAAGTATAATATGGTCGTGAAAAAAAATTAACTGTTCTATTAAAGGTGAAGCTCTGTCTTGAAAGCTAAGGTATGCTCATGTTGCCATAGGTTTAATTTCTAAAAGAAGAGTTTCTTCCTAGTAGGAGCTTAAATCCTATACATCTTTCTGCCATTTTAGAAGTTAGTAATTATAGGAATTTCTATATAAGAATGATCTGAAGGGGGGGTAAAAATGAGCCCACTCAATTGAAGCTGGGAGGTAAGGCGAGAATATAACAGGTCGTCTAGATGTTAAGGCTTCTCAAATAATGATTATAAATCCTAATGCAGCGGTGAAGGAGATTATGGATCCTATAGAGGAGACAATATTTCATGTTGTAAAAGCATCAGGATAGTCGGAGTACCGCCGAGGTATGCCATTTAACCCTAAAAAATGTTGAGGGAAAAAGGTTATATTAACTCCGATAAATATCACAAGAAAGTGGATTTTAAGTCATTTAGGGTTTAAGGAAACCCCGGTGAATAAGGGGAATCAGTGGGAGATACCGGCAAAAATACCAAATACAGCACCTATAGATAAAACATAATGAAAATGAGCTACAACATAATATGTGTCATGTAGGATAATATCAATTGAAGAGTTAGCTAAAACAACTCCCGTTAATCCTCCTACTGTAAATAAAAAAATAAAACCTAGGGCTCAGAGCATAGAAGGCCTAAAATTAATTTGAGTTCCATGAAGTGTCCTTAATCAACTAAAATTTTAATTCCGGTAGGGACAGCAATAATTATAGTGGCTGAGGTAAAATAAGCCCGAGTATCTACATCTATTCCGACTGTAAATATATGGTGAGCTCAGACAACAAATCCTAGAATACCAATGGCTAACATAGCATAAATTATCCCTAAGGTCCCAAAAGATTCTTTTTTCCCAGATTCTTGGCTTACAATATGAGAAATTATTCCAAAAGCCGGTAAAATAAGAATATAGACTTCGGGGTGCCCAAAAAACCAAAAAAGATGTTGGTAAAGAACAGGGTCACCTCCTCCTGCAGGATCAAAGAAGGAAGTGTTTAGGTTTCGGTCCGTTAAGAGTATGGTAATAGCTCCGGCTAAAACAGGGAGGGATAGCAGCAAAAGGATGGCAGTAATAAACACAGCCCAAACAAAAAGTGGTATTTGGTCTAAAGTTATCCCAAATGACCGTATGTTGATTACAGTTGTTATAAAATTCACAGCTCCTAGGATTGAAGAAACCCCAGCTAAATGAAGAGAAAAAATCCCCATGTCCACTGAAGCTCCAGCGTGGGCAATAGCACCTGCTAAAGGAGGGTAAACAGTTCAACCTGTTCCAACCCCTCTTTCTACTATTCCTCTTATAAGGAGTAGGGTTAATGAAGGGGGTAGTAACCAGAAACTTATATTATTTATTCGAGGAAAGGCTATATCAGGTGCTCCTAATATTAAGGGGACTAATCAATTACCAAAACCCCCAATTATAATTGGCATTACTATAAAAAAAATTATAACAAAAGCATGGGCAGTGACAACTACATTGTAAATTTGATCATTTCCAATGAGAGTCCCTGGTTGTCCTAATTCAGCGCGAATAATTAATCTGAGAGAGGTTCCAACTATCCCTGCTCAAGCTCCAAAAATAAAATATAATGTACCAATATCTTTATGATTTGTAGAAAAGAGTCATCGTTGCATATTTAATTAGAAGCTTAAGTGAAGAGAAATCTCTGGGGTAAGGTTTAAATATTTATAATAATTAGGGGAAGAGGCGTAATAAGCCCTAAAAGGTTAAATATAAAAATAAAAGGTAAAAAAGGCCTGTAAAGAATATGGGAGCTGGTTTTTATATTAAAAGAAAGGGTAGGGGTTGTTATGAGAATAAAAGGGGTGATTAATCGAAGGTAAAAATAAAGGGTAATTAAGGAAGAAAAAAGAAGGAAACCCAAAGGGATAATTAGGCCTTTTGTTGTTATTATTTGAATTATTATCCACTTGGGAAGAAAACCTGAGAAAGGAGGTAGCCCCCCTAAGGAGAGCAAACTTGTTGGGAACACTAACATAAAAAGAGGGTTACTAAAATTTAAATTAGTGATATTGTGGAGTGAAAAAAGCTGGGCTCTCTGGAATAGAAGAACGACTGAGATAGAAATAAAAGTGTAGAATAAAAAATAAGTTAATCAGACGGTTTCACTAATTGACACTGCAATTAGTATTCAAGATATGTGGTTAATTGAAGAAAAAGCTATAATTTTTCGTAATTTTATTATATTTAGTCCCCCTAAAGCTCCGACTAAGGCTGTAATTATTCTTGAAAGGATAATGGTATAAGTAAGTTAGTAGAGTAATTATTAAGTAGGAGATAATAAATATAGGAGCTAATTTCTGGATTGTTATAAGGATAATAGTTTGGGATCAAGCTAGACCTTCTATGATTTGAGGAAACCAGAAATGGAAAGGGGCAGCCCCTAGTTTTATAAGAAGAGCTATAAGGATGATGTAATAAGAAATATTAATGAAAAGTAAAAATAGAGATCTCGACATAATAATAAATGTAGAAGCTAAGGCTTGAATAAGAAAATATTTTAAGGCAGCCTCAGAAAAATAAGGGTTTATTTTATTTGCTATTAAGGGGATAAATCTTATGAGATTAAGTTCTAAGCCGATTCAGACACCAAACCAAGAAGAAGAGGAGATAGCTAAAAGGACTCCTAATATAAGAGTTGAGAAAAAGAAAAGATAAGAAAGAGGAAATACCATTAAAAAGAGAAAGAATATTCATTGTCGGGGTATGAACCCACTAGCTTTAATTTTAGCTTATCTTTTTAGGGTAAGGCGAGGTTTATATTGTTATATAAATTGATTTTAATAGATTAAAGGAGCTTTATAAAAGTCTTTGTAGGAGTAAATAAATGAGGGAGTTTTAATATTTTAAGGTTTAATATCTTTATGGGAATTAAATTTTATAATAGGATTTAAAAGAATTTACTTTTTTTTAAAACTTTGAAGGCTTTTAGTTTAAGATAACTTAAAATCCTTTTTTAAGGGTAAATATAGGGAAGGGGTTAGAAAAGTAGCCTAAGGAGTGGGAATAAAGTGGCTTTAAGTTGGGTTTATAATACAGGTAAATGAATTACATAATTAGCTCTATCAAAGCTACCCTTTTTATCAGGCACTATACTTTTGTTAAAAAATAAAGAAGTAGTTAAATGGTGATATAAAAATATGGTTAAAGAAACCAAGAAATTTTTATTTAAAAGACTTGTTTTGTTATTAAAATGAGATTTTGTAGATAAGGGTTTAAAGGATCCACGGGAATTAGTTTTATTATTTTGTAAATTTTGTTTAGAATTTAAATAAGGTAATTTAAAAGTAAATAATTATGGGTTGTTTTTAAGGTTTAATTAGGTTAGGTAGGTTAAAGGACTTTAAAGTAAGATATAATAATTTTATTTTATTAAAAGGCCCTGGTTGGTTGTTATTTAAAATTAAGAGCTTATAAGAAAAGGTTTATTCCTTGAAATTATAAAAAAATTTTTACCTGAAGAAATTTATTTAAAGGATTCTAAGAATTAAGGAAATCTCAAAATTTATAAGGTGAAAAGTAAAGGCCAGCAGAAATTAGTTTTTAAAATTAAAAGTAATTTTAGGGTTTAAATTTGAAGTTTAAAAATAAACATTTTATTTTGGTGAGGTTTAATAAGAATCTAATTATTAGGAAAGATTGTAAAGAAGAGTTTAGCTTGACTTTTGTAATTTAAAGGAATATAAAAGATTAGAGATTTTAATTTTAAAGTAACGTTTTAGAAAGTATTGTATGGTTTAAAGATAAAAAAGAGTTTTGAATTTAATTATAAACATAAAAAAAATTATAAATTTAAGCTTATATTTGGAAAATTTAAGGAAGTTAATTTTTAGGGTCTCTTAAGGTAAAATTTTGAGCAGGATAATAATACCTACAAGAATAAAGTAAATAGAATTTTTTTATGAGTAGAATTTAAAAATATAAAAAGTTTTATAAGAGGAGGTGTTAAGCAGAAGTTAATTATTTTTGACTAAGGGTTTTGTTAGGAGGTTGTATTTCATTAGGTTTTAAAAATTATTAAGGTAAGTAGAACAAGGGGATATTGTAATTTAAGAGTGATAAAAATTAAGGGTAATTTTATTTGTAAGTGTGGAAATAATGGGATTTAAAAGTAAATTGGAGAAACCCGGGTTTATAGGGTTTAAATTTAAAAGGTTTAAAGAGTTTAGACCTAAGCCCACAAGTTTTTAAAAGTTTGAGGAATAGGGATTTATTAAGTAATTTATAGGGAGTAAGTTTAGTTATTTAGGGTGGTTTTATAAAGGTTAATCAAGAAAAGTTTTTGGTAGGGAGAACTTAAATAAAAGAGGTTAAAGGCTTAATTTAAAGAAGTTAGAAAAATTAATCTATTATAAAAAGTAAAATATTTATAGGGTTATAGCATTTATGAAATTGGATAAGAATTTTAATTAACCCAGGTTTTAATTTAAGTTGGTTAGCTTTATAAAACAAGAGGTTTCTAAAGGAGTAAACTAGGCGTTCTTTATGTGGTAGGGATAACAGGATTAAAGGTTTTAAATAACAGTTAAAGAATACCCTTGAGAAAGGGTTTGAAACCCTAAAAAAATAAAGAGAAGGTTAAAAGGAAGATGGTAAAAGTTGTTATTAGTTTGAGAGTCGTAAAGGTCCTTTAAAGAGATTAATGATTTTAATCACAACAATTAAAGTGAGAAGGAGGTAAGAGACAATAAATAAAGTAAAATTCATAGAGGTGTTTCTGTATAGTCATATTGTGAAGTGAGCTGGGGATAGGTTTAACTCAATTGAAGAGGGACTAACAAGAGAGAAGTAAGAGGTAATTAAAGGGTCAAGAAGGGTAATTAAAAAAGTAAATCCTAGAAATAAAAAAGTATAAATAAAGAAAGTTACAAGAGAAGCTGTGAATATTTCATTAGAAGCAAGAGAGGCCATATAAATAAATAGTACTAATATTCCCCCTAAAAAAATAAGGAACAGGACATAAGAAAATCAAAATGAATGGGAGTAGGTGCCTGTAGTTAATGAAATTGTAATTGTTTGAGTTAATAAAATTAATCCTATAGAAAGGGGGTGGGATATCCGAGTAAAAAGGAAAGATAAGATTAATATAATAGGAAGAGCTAATAAAGTCATATCAAGGTGATTAGTTTCTTGAAGTTTTAAGAAGTTGGATTTCATTTTTGGTTTACAAGACCAAAGTTTTTATTTTTTTAAACTATTAAAACTTAAGAATTAATGTGTAAGGTAAGATGATATAAAAGATAAAATTAAATAACTTTCAAAATAAAGTGAGAATAAAATAGAAAATAAAAATTTAATGTGGGAGAAAAAGTAGGTTTAAACGACGATAAAAAGCTTAAAGGTATTTTTTAAGTTTTTATTTTTTTAAGGTTTAAAATATATATATTATATAAGGTGTAAGAGAGTTTAAATTTTATTGTTATTAGCAGGTATATAATTATTATAGTTTAATTTGATTTAATTTTAATCAGGCAATAAAAAGCAATTGTAGTATTTAAAGAGTTAAAGTAAATTCTTTGACTAAAATTTGAAAATAACTTTAATTAAATTTGTAAAGGCGGTTAGGGTGAGTTCTCGGTTAAAATTTTAAGGTATATAGTTTTAGAGAGTATGTTTGTTTAAGGTTAATCGAAAATTAAGTTTGTATTAATTTTAAAGAAGGTGTTTTTTAAATATTTTATTTTTAATAAAGGCTAGTTGTAAGAAAATGAAAAGAAGAACCCTGTTTAAATATTTATGGGGGTTGGGTAGTTTATTTTTAAAATTAAAGGTTAGTCTAAAAGGTTAGAAAGCTACTAAAGAGTAGGTAATTTGTTGTAATAAGTTTAATTTTTAAAAAATAAAATTTAGTTTTATTTTAATTAAATTTAAAGTAAGGGTAGAGAGAAGATATAAGTTGAGGTTAAAAGAATTTCAAGATGGTTATAGGGAACCTAAAGGATTAATTAATTGGTAAGGAGCTTAGGGGGTTTAAGTAGAAATGTAAGGTAAGGGGTGTTTAGGGGTATTTTTTTAAATAAAAGGAAATTAACGGTTAGGTGTAAAGCATTAAAGTTAAAGAGGTTTAAATCAAGGTTATTTAAAGGAGGTGCTTATATTTTGAAATAAAAGGTTAGGGTTTATTAATAATTTAAGGGAAAGTTTAATCTTTGAGAGAGAGGTGATTAAAAGAGATATTTTTATTTGAAAAAGAAATTTTAAGGGGTGAAAGGTTTTAAAATTAGGTTTAGGTGTTAATGAAAGGAGAAAGTAGTTTATAAAGGGTTAAGGTAAACTTTGTTTTTTATATGTTTATAAAAACGGGATCTATAAATTATCTTTATTTTTTTATTCTTTTAAAATTTAGTTAATTTAAAAGTAAATAAAAGGTAATTTTCAAAATAGAAGCCGATAGGGATTCTCAGTTTTGTTTAAAAATTCTTAAGGGTTTTGTTATGTGTATAAATAGTAAATAGTTTAATTTGAGTTTACCCGGGGTTATGATTATTTTATCTAGGGAGAAAAGGAGAGATCTAAAAGTTTATATAAGGGGTTTGAAATTAGTGGTTTATAAATAGAAATAGTTTTAAAAAGGGGTAATTTTATTCTAGACTTACGAGTTTTAAGTGCGTTATAAGGTCTAAAACATAAGGTAAATATGTTTAAATTTTGGTAGTTATGTGAGGACTTGGTTTGGAAGAGATTAAGTAAAGATTATTGAAAAACAAGGTTGTTTAAGGAGTCTTAGGTTGAGAGGAGCAAGGTTATTTAATTTGGGGTTTAACTATAGATTTAAATTTAGGTTATAGGCATTTAGTAGTGGGTTGTTATTACACTGAAGTAAAATCTTAGAATAAAAGTTTGAGTTAACCTTTGGTTTAAATAAAATAAATCTTACAAAGTTAAAAGAGTTAGTTGTTTAAATTTTAAAGAGGGGTTGTATAGGAGTTAGGGAAACTAATTTTAATCAAACCAAAAGTTGAGGTTGGGGGTAACTTTAGGGGAAAGAGGCTTGCTGGAAAAGATTTAATTTTAGTGGTTTTTAATAAAAATTTTATTAAAAGTTAAGTAAGAATAAAGAAGTTTTTATAAAATTAATTTTTTAAATTAAAGGAAATTAGTAATTAGGTTGGTGAGCGTTTAATAAATTTAAAAGGTTTAAAAATTAAGGTGGACTATATACTTAAATAAATTTAAAGATTTTCTAAGGAGGAGTCACGGTTTTCGCTCTTGAGATAAAAGGTTAGGAGACTTTTAAAAGGTTTATTAGTTTAATTTAAGAAGGTTAGGTTTTTATTTAAGTAAAGGGGTTAGAGAGAAGAGTTATTCTTATTATAAAGGGAGTTTAAGGTAAAAGAACTTTAAATTAAACATAGGGTTTAAAGGATATATGTGTATATATTAAATTTACTAGGGTTTATTTTATGGGTAGAGAGTAGAAATAATTTATAGGTTTTTGGGGTTAGAAGGAAGAGAGGGGGTTAGGTATTGTTTTTTAGGGGGGAAGGGTTGTATTTAGAATGTTGGCCTAGTATATAAGATTTAAAACAAGGGCAAAGATCTTTAAAATTTTTATTTTGTTTAGGTTAGTAAAAAGAGGAGAGAGTTAAGGGTTATTAGAGAATAAGCTTGTTAGAGGTTTTTGATAAAGGGAAAAGAATTATTTCTTAAGACCGGAGTTGTAATTTTTATAGGGGTTAAAGGTTTATAAAGACGGTTAGTAATAGGTTATTGTTAATATAATAAGCTATTAAATAAAATTTAAGTTAACTTTTTATTTAATAAACTAGTCTTGTTAGAGTTTAAGGTAATTTAATTGGTTAAATTTTTAAAGGGGTTATAATGGTTAAAAGTAGTTAATCAAAATCAAAGTAAAGGTAAAGTTTTTAAAGGCTTTATTAGGGTAAAGGGGTGTGTTAAGAAGGTTAAAATTTAATGGGTTTGTAAAAACTTAAGGTTAGGGGTTAAGTTTGAGGGGTCAGGGAGACCTTATGATTAACTTTTTAAATTTTAAAGGGATTTAGTAATTAGGTTGGTAAGGGGTTAAAGTTTAAAGGGGTTTAAATTTAAGGGGTTTATTATTAAGGTAAATTAAAGGTCTTTCTAAGGAGCCCTTAGGTTCCTATTTTAAATAAAAGGCTTAAGGTTTAAATGTAAGGGTTTTATTGGTTGGGTTAAGGGTTAGATTTTATGTAGGGGGAGGTTAATTAAGGAGAGTTTATTTCTATTAAAAAAGAGAGTTTAAGGCCCCTAGTTGGTTAAAGAGTAAATCCGGTAAAAGTAGAAAAGTAGTTTTAATAAAGTTAATTTTACTTTTTTAAAGGTTAAAATGGAAGGGGGTTATCTTTACTTTTGTGTTTTTAAAGCCATTATAAAAATTTAGTTAAAAATAAAACTAAAAGTTAATTTTTAAATAGAGAATATCTCTAAATTTAACTAGAATTTTAGGGGGTCTTGTGCTTAAGTAGTGAATAGTTTAAGTTTATTTTAAAGTTTTATTATTTTTTAAACTCGCTAAAAATCCAATAGGTTTATATAAACCTTTTGGAAATTGGTATTTTTAAAAATAAAATAATTAAAAGAGGGTTTATTTTTAAATATAATTAGGGCTCTTTATAGGTTAGTAAAAGGACAGGAATAATTCCTCTAGTCTTTTTGAACCTTAAAAGGGAAAGGGGGGTTATAGGAGTTATTTTTTTAAGTGTAGGGGCAACTATATACCCTGGGTGTTGGTTGAATTCTTAGGTTTAAATGAGGTGTAACCGTTTTAAAATTTTGTAAAGTTTAGTTTAAAAAGAGGAAAAAGGATTATTATAAAAATAGGTTTATTAAGGAGTTCTTTAGGTAAACAATAAAGGAGTTACTTATCTAGGGTTGAAGTATAATTTTATTTAGGTTATAGGTATGTTAAGTGGGTTGTTGTTATGTGTGAATTTTAAAATAAAGTTTAAGTAAATGTCTGGTTTATAGTAAAGTAGATTTAATAAGATTTAAAGGGAGTTAATGGGTTAAATTTTTAAGAGGTAAGGATAGTTAACTAAAAGCAAAGCAGAAGTAAGGGTTTTAAAAGGCTGTTGACGGGTAAATTTAATCTCAATAGTTTGTAAGCGATTAAATTTAGGGAAAAGGGTCAGGTAGAAGATCGAGAGAGTGTTTATAAGTTTCTCTTTTAGGTTAAAGGAGATTATTTTAGTAGGTTGACAAACCCTTTAAGTTGAAGGGATTTAAAATTAAGGGAGGGTTATATTATTAAGATCGATTAAAGCTTGTTTTAAGAAACGAGACCTATGTTTTTGAAATTAAAGGTTATAGAGAGGGGGTTAAAAGATTAAATTTTTGTAGTTGTAGGTGAAGGAGGATTTAGGAGGGTTATTTCTATTTTAAAGAGATTTTATAAAGGAACTGGAAAAAGGCAGGTTTGGTTTAAAAGTTAGAAAATAGTCTAATACAAAACCAGGTAGAAAGTTTATTTCCTTAAGGTTAAAAGTAGGTTATAAGGTTATTTTTCTTTTTAAAGGTTATTTTTAAAAGTTTAATTTTAAATAAATTTTTAAAAGGTAAACTTACGGGAGAAGTTTTGATAAGGGGTTTTAAATTTGTTTTAAAATTTTAAAAGGTTTATTGTATTCTATTCAGGTAGTAAATTACTTTATTTTATAAGTTTGTTTTAAGGGTTATTTTATTTTTCCAAAGAAAAAGTGAAACCTATAAATTATATGTTATTATAAAAGTAATATAAAATTATTCAAAAAAGGTTTTATTCTTAGGTGATTAAAGGTTCTTATTTTATGTTGGGGTAGAAGATATAAACTTTCAGGTTTTGGTGTTCTTAACAAGAATAAAGGAGAACTGGGCTATTTCTTAGGAGGTGAGGGGTTGTGTTTAAGGTGGGGCCAATTATGAAATATTTTTAAATAATGGTAAATTCCTTTAAATTTTCTGTTTTGAAAGGGTTGATTAAAGAGAGAGTTTAAAGAGGTTGTTAGAGAAGGGGCTTAATTAGGGTAGCTTGTTATTAAGGCGGGTTAAAGATCTTTCTAAAGAGGGGTCCTGGGCTTTTATTTTTGAGACAAAAGGTTAAGGAGAATTAAGAGGAGTTTATTAATAGGTTTAAAAGAGGTGGGGGTTTTATTTTAGGTAAAGGAGGTGATGAAAAGGAGGGGTAGTTTCTCCAACTTTAAAGAAAATTAAAAGGGAGAAGTAGGTTCAAATTAAAACTCAGGTTAGAAAGTAATTTAATAAAAGGTAGGGGTAGAGTTTGTTTTATAGTTTTAAATAAAGGAGAAGGTTTTGTTTTTATTCTTAAGGTTGTTTAAAATTTAGTTAGTTTTAAAGAAACTAAAGGAAAGAGGGATGAATAAACCGAATTTTCTAAGTTGTTTAAATTCTCTCAAGCAAAATGTTGTTTTCGAGAGATAAGTAAGTTTGGTTTGTAAGTTTATTTTAAGGGTGTTATTATTTCACTCTCCTATAAAAGGAAGAAGGAAGGGTTTGACAAATATTTTAAAAGTAATAATTTTAAATTAAACAATTTTAAAGGGGTTTATTTGAAAATAACTAAGACTTTATTTTATAATTAGGGTAGAAGAAATAATATATGGTTTTCTAGGGTTTAGTAGGAGGAGAGCTGGAAATTATTTTTTAGGGAGAGGTGTGGTGGTTAGGATAGGGCTGGTTATTATATAGGGTTTAAAAGTAAAGGATAAATACTTTAAATTTCTTATTTTGTAGGGTTAGTTAAAAGAGGGGGCTAAAATATTATATTATAGAGGACAGGGTAATTGAAGGGTTCAAAAATAAGTGAGCTAATTACTAAAAATCAAGATATTAATTTTTATTAAATTAAGAGGGTCACAGGTAGTTAGTAGTGGGTCGTTGTTATATTTAAACTAATTTTAAAAATGAAACTTGAGTTAGCCTTAGTTTTTAAATAAACTTAATTTTATAAAATTTAAGAAAGACGGGGTTATTTAACTTAAATTTTTAAAGCAGTTAAGGGTATTTAGTTAAGTAGCAAAACTGGTGTTAAAGGTGTTGTAAAAAGAAGAAGGAAAAAGGTTGTTATAATAATTAAATTTAATTTTCAAGTAATTTCTGTAAGAAATTTAGGGAGTTGTTAAGTGGAAGGTAAAGGGAAGTTTATAAATAATTCTTTAGGTTTTAAAGGAGGTTGTAACCTAGGTCGGCTAAGTGTTTAAAAGTTTAAGGAATATTAATAAGGGGTAAATTAAAGACTTTAGGAGGTGTTCTTTAGGAATTAGAAGTTTAAGGGTTCAGGGGTTTATCAAAGGGTTAAAAAGGAGTTAAATTTTTATAC
>JAXIVD010006674.1:10000-22982 GCA_036785275.1 Cancer borealis | reverse complement strand
CCTTACCTTACTTACCTTGCCTTACCTTACCTTGCCTTACCTTACCTTACCTTACCTTACCTTACTTACCTTACCTTACCTTACTTACCTTGCCTTACCTTACCTTACTTACCTTACCTTACTTACCTTACCTTACCTTACCTTACCTTACCTTACCTTACCTTACCTTACCTTACCTTACCTTACCTTACCTTACCTTACTTACCTTACCTTACCTTACCTTACCTTACCTTACTTACCTTACCTTACCTTACCTTACCTTACCTACCTTACCTTACCTTACCTTACCTTACCTTACTTACCTTACCTTACCTTACCTTACCTTACCTTACCTTACCTTACCTTACCTTACCTTACCTTACCTTACCTTACCTTACCTTACCTTACCTTACTTACCTTACCTTACCTTACCTTACCTTACCTTACTTACTACCTTACCTTACCTTGCCTTACCTTACTTACCTACCTTACCTTGCTACCTTACCTTACCTTACCTTACCTTACTTACCTTACCTTCCTTGCCTTGCCTTACCTTACCTTACCTTACCTCTTGCCTTGCCTTACCTTACCTTACCTTACCTTACCTTACCTTACCTTACCTTACCTTACCTTACCTTACCTTGCCTTGCCTTGCCTTACCTTACCTTCCCTTGCCTTACCTTGCCTTGCCTTGCCTTACCTTACCTTACCTTACCTTACCTTACCTTACCTTACCTTACCTTACCTTACCTTACCTTACCTTGCCTTACCTTGCCTTACCTTACCTTACCTTGCCTTACCTTACCTTACCTTACCTTACCTTACCTTACCTTACCTTGCCTTGCCTTGCCTTACCTTACCTTACCTTACCTTACCTTACCTTACCTTACCTTGCCTTACCTTACCTTACCTTACCTTACCTTACCTTACCTTCCCTTCCCTTGCCTTGCCTTACCTTACCTTACCTTACCTTCCCTTGCCTTACCTTACCTTACCTTACCTTACCTTCCCTTGCCTTACCTTACCTTACCTTACCTTACCTTACCTTACCTTACCTTACCTTGCCTTACCTTACCTTGCCTTGCCTTGCCTTGCCTTACCTTACCTTACCTTACCTTACCTTACCTTACCTTACCTTACCTTACCTTGCCTTACCTTACCTTACCTTACCTTACCTTGCCTTGCCTTACCTTCCCTTGCCTTACCTTACCTTACCTTACCTTACCTTACCTTACCTTGCCTTGCCTTGCCTTGCCTTGCCTTGCCTTACCTTACCTTACCTTACCTTACCTTACCTTACCTTGCCTTACCTTACCTTACCTTGCCTTGCCTTGCCTTGCCTTACCTTACCTTACCTTACCTTACCTTACCTTGCCTTGCCTTACCTTACCTTACCTTACCTTACCTTACCTTACCTTACCTTACCTTACCTTACCTTGCCTTGCCTTACCTTACCTTGCCTTGCCTTACCTTACCTTACCTTACCTTACCTTACCTTACCTTACCTTACCTTCCCTTGCCTTACCTTACCTTGCCTTGCCTTACCTTACCTTACCTTACCTTACCTTACCTTACCTTACCTTGCCTTGCCTTACCTTACCTTACCTTGCCTTGCCTTGCCTTGCCTTACCTTACCTTACCTTACCTTACCTTACCTTACCTTGCCTTACCTTACCTTACCTTGCCTTGCCTTGCCTTACCTTACCTTACCTTACCTTACCTTACCTTGCCTTGCCTTGCCTTACCTTACCTTACCTTACCTTACCTTACCTTACCTTACCTTACCTTGCCTTACCTTACCTTACCTTACCTTACCTTGCCTTGCCTTACCTTACCTTACCTTACCTTACCTTGCCTTGCCTTACCTTACCTTACCTTACCTTACCTTACCTTACCTTACCTTGCCTTACCTTACCTTGCCTTACCTTACCTTGCCTTGCCTTGCCTTGCCTTACCTTACCTTACCTTACCTTACCTTACCTTACCTTACCTTGCCTTACCTTGCCTTGCCTTGCCTTACCTTACCTTACCTTACCTTACCTTACCTTACCTTGCCTTGCCTTACCTTACCTTACCTTACCTTACCTTACCTTACCTTGCCTTACCTTGCCTTGCCTTGCCTTACCTTACCTTACCTTACCTTACCTTACCTTACCTTGCCTTACCTTACCTTACCTTACCTTACCTTACCTTACCTTACCTCTCCTTACCTTACCTTACCTTACCTTACCTTACCTTACCTTGCCTTACCTTACCTTACCTTGCCTTACCTTACCTTACCTTACCTTACCTTGCCTTGCCTTGCCTTACCTTACCTTACCTTACCTTACCTTACCTTACCTTACCTTACCTTACCTTGCCTTACCTTACCTTACCTTACCTTACCTTGCCTTACCTTACCTTACCTTACCTTACCTTACCTTACCTTACCTTACCTTGCCTTACCTTACCTTACCTTACCTTACCTTACCTTACCTTACCTTACCTTGCCTTACCTTACCTTACCTTACCTTACCTTGCCTTACCTTACCTAACCTTACCTTACCTTGCCTTACCTTACCTTACCTTACCTTACCTTACCTTCCCTTGCCTTACCTTACCTTCCCTTGCCTTACCTTACCTTACCTTACCTTACCTTGCCTTACCTTACCTTACCTTGCCTTGCCTTGCCTTGCCTTGCCTTACCTTACCTTACCTTACCTTGCCTTGCCTTGCCTTGCCTTACCTTGCCTTACCTTGCCTTACCTTACCTTACCTTACCTTACCTTGCCTTGCCTTACCTTACCTTACCTTACCTTACCTTACCTTACCTTGCCTTACCTTACCTTACCTTGCCTTGCCTTGCCTTGCCTTGCCTTACCTTACCTTACCTTACCTTGCCTTGCCTTGCCTTGCCTTACCTTGCCTTACCTTACCTTACCTTACCTTGCCTTACCTTACCTTGCCTTACCTTACCTTACCTTACCTTACCTTGCCTTACCTTACCTAACCTTACCTTACCTTGCCTTACCTTACCTTACCTTACCTTACCTTACCTTACCTTACCTTGCCTTACCTTACCTTCCCTTGCCTTACCTTACCTTACCTTACCTTACCTTACCTTGCCTTACCTTACCTTACCTTGCCTTGCCTTGCCTTGCCTTACCTTACCTTACCTTACCTTGCCTTGCCTTGCCTTGCCTTACCTTGCCTTGCCTTGCCTTACCTTACCTTACCTTACCTTGCCTTGCCTTGCCTTACCTTACCTTACCTTACCTTACCTTACCTTACCTTACCTTGCCTTACCTTACCTTACCTTGCCTTGCCTTACCTTACCTTACCTTACCTTGCCTTGCCTTGCCTTGCCTTACCTTGCCTTACCTTGCCTTACCTTACCTTACCTTACCTTGCCTTGCCTTGCCTTGCCTTACCTTACCTTACCTTACCTTGCCTTGCCTTGCCTTGCCTTACCTTACCTTGCCTTGCCTTACCTTACCTTACCTTACCTAACCTAACCTAACCTTACCTTACCTTACCTTACCTTACCTAATTTAACCTTATCTAAACTAACCTTACCTTGCCTTACCTTATATTATCTTACCTTACCTTAGCCTTTCATTTGTATCAGAGAGAAAGAGATTATTATTATTATTATTATTATTATTATTATTATTATTATTATTATTATTATTATTATTACTACTACTACTATTATTATTATCAATATTATTATCGTTATTTTTATGGGGCCTTGGTTGGGGGGGGGGGGGGTTATTGGGGGGGGTGTGCAGGTTAGGTCAGAGGAAGGTCGTCTAGTAGTAGGAGGTGCAGGCCGGGGTAGGGTAGGATAGGGTAGGCTGGGCACGTTAGGTTAGGTTAGGGTAAGCCAGGGAAGGTTAGGGTAAGGTAAGGCAGGATAGGGTACGTTAGGTTAGGTTAGGGTAGGCCAGGGCAGGTTAGGGAAGGTACAGGCCGGGTAGGGGGTAGGGTAGGGTAGATTAGGGTAGAGTAGAGTAAGCTAGGGAAGGTTAGGGTAAGGTAGGTTAGGTTAGGGTAGGCTAGGGTAGGTTAAGGTAGGTTAGGCTAGGGTAGAGCAGGGTAGGGTAGGGTAGGGTAGGGCAGGGCAGGGTAGGCTAGGGTAGGGCAGGGCAGGGTAGGGTAGGGTAGGGTAGGGTAGGGTAGGTCTATATATAAGCTGTTTAATATATATTTATAAAAAAGGAAGAATTTAAACATTATTTAAACTTCTCAAAGAAAACGGGTTCCAGGTCATGACGTCATTACCTGTAGGCGAGTCATTCATTTATTTTTATTTTTATTATATTATTCATTTTCTTGATTCTTTCTTTAGGCCTATGTGTTTTATAATATTTAAAACTATTATTTATTTATTTATTTATTTATTTATTGACTTATAGAGACGATTTTTCTTCCTTATTTATTTTATTTATTTTATTTATTATATTTTCATTCGCTGTATACTTGGTGGATTCTGATTGGCTGAGAGAGAGCTAAAGGTAAAGGTCTTCCTGGAACAGCCAATGACAGGCTTCGAGGAACTAGTGACGTCATAGGAGGCGTGACATCACTATCTAACCCGTGGGGAGAGAGAGAGAGAGAGAGAGAGAGAGAGAGAGAGTCAGGATGGGTCAGGATCTTGTAATGAAGGGGGGGTGGGGTTAGTGTGTCTCTCTCTCTCTCTCTCTCTCTCTCTCTCTCTCTCTCTACCTTGTTCTCAGTCTTGCTTTGGTTAGGACAGTGTGTGTGTGTGTGTGTGTGTGTGTGTGTGTGTGTGTGTGTGTGTGTGTGTGTGTGTGTGTGTGTGTGTGTACGTGGTTAGGTAATGGGGGCGTGTATATGTGTGTGTGTGTTTTTGTTAGTGTGTTTGTGTGTCAGTTTTGTTTGTGTATGTATGTGTTTACGTACGTGTGTGTGTGTCCATTGTATATTGTGCTTGTGTGTACGTGTGTGTGTGTGTGTGTGTGACAGGTGGTAGAACATATGTGTGTGTGTGTGTGTGTGTGTGTGTGTGTGTGTGTGTGTGTGTGTGTGACAAGAAAAACAAGAATGTATATGTGTGTGTGTGTGTATATATATATGTGAGGAGGAAGAGTGGAGATCAGACACACACACACACACACACACACACACACACACACACACACACACACACACACACACACGTTTTGTAATTCCTAGAAAATATTACGTAAACGAACGAACAGTCAGACTTGGAAATTGTACTGTTATATATATACTAAGAAATAATAATAATAATAATAATAATAAATAATAATAATAAATAATAATAATAATAATAATAATAATAAATGAAAAATATAATCCGTTTTAATATTTTTGAGTTAATAGAAAATGATAATAAAGTCTAAAGGAATTAATTTGACGTCAAAAAAGATTGAATATAAAAAATCAAAAATAAATAATAAAAATAAATTCAATTAAAAAAAACGCGGGAAAATTATAAATATAAATGCCACGTGTTTTTTTTTCTCGTGTGTGTGTGTGTGTGTGTGTGTTGATTCCTGTCGTCTGCGTCATCTTTCCGTCTCTCTCTCTCTCTCTCTCTCTCTCTCTCTCTCTCTCTCTCTCTCTCTCTCTCTCTCTCTCTCTCTCTCTCTCTCTCTCTCTCTCTCTCTCTCTCTATGTATGTATGAATGAGTCACGTGTATGTGTAAATCTATCAGTATTTCCTCTCTCTCTCTCTCTCTCTCTCTCTCTCTCTCTCTCTCTCTCTCTCTCTCTCTCTCTCTCTCTCTCTCTCTCTCTCTCTCTCTCTCTCTCTCTCTCCATCCCACACCTCACCACACCCACCCACACCCACGCCCTCTCTTACACACACACACACACACACACACACACACACACACACACACACACAGGCTGAGATCAGTGGCCTAATATAATAAGCTGATGATGATGATGATGATGAAGAAGCTGATGATGATGATGATGATGGTGGTGATGGTGGTGGTCATTGATAATAATTGGTGTTTATTTATATATTATTATTATCATTATCATTATTTTTATTGATTTTATTTTTGTTATTTACATAGATAGGAAGAGAGAGAAAGACATAGGATTGTGTTAGAGTAGTAGTACACACACACACACACACACACACACACACACACACACACACACACACACACACACACACACACACACACACACACCAAGGTCTTAACCCGCATGAGATACCAAGCATTTTAAGCCATATGAAAATTCCTCTCAGACCTTACCTTGCATCCCGGAAGTGACGCCACATACACACACACACACACACACACACACACACACACACACACACACACACACACACACACACATTAAAATCACTCATATAAATATTAATAACTAAATAATCTTTTAATCTTATATATAGAGATTTTTTTTCCCCACTCTAACCTCTCTCTTTTTCTCTCTCTCTTGCTTTCTCTCTCTCTCTCTCTTTCATTCTATCTCTTTCCAATGAGAGAGAGAGAGAGAGAGAGAGAGTGAGAGAGAGAGAGAGAGAGAGAGAGAGAGAGAGAGAGAGAGAGACTTAAATGACCTTGAACCATTGAGACCAAAGATTGAGTTTCCGTTCTTGTTCCTCCTCTCTCTCTCTCTCTCTTTCCTCTCTCCCTCCTTCTCCCTCAGTATCTCCGTGATAGTCAAGGCAGGAGCACGTCACCTTCGCTCCTCCTCCTGCCTTAGAGCAAGCTAGTGTGTGTGTATTAGTGATTGTGTATTGAATATTTTCTTTATTTAATGTGTTTATTTATGTTTGTGTTTTGAAAAAGTTTGAGAGGGACGAGATGTGAGGTTAGGAGAATTTTTTTGTTTTTGTTTGTTTTATTTATTTTATTGTGTTTTGTGGGTTATATTTGGTGTTTTATGTGTTATGTGCATTTGTTTTTCGTTATAAGTGTACGCCATGTGTGTTTGTGTACGTGTGTTTGAGTGTACATGGGTGTGTGTGTGTGTGTGGTTAGCGTCCGTCCGGCCTGGCCTAACACACGTAAATGTCACGTTCGAATGCGTGTATATCGACTTCACTTCACTTATTTCCCTTCCACAACTTAACCACATCACCCAAACCACACCTAATGACCACACATAACTACCACATAAACTACACACTAATTAACCACAAATAACCGTATCATTCCAGGCCGGCGCAGTATGATACCGGATGACTGCGCGGCCGGAGCCATGGACGCTGCCAGGGATCCGGACGTGGATGACGCTGGAAAATCAAAGAAAACGGCCGAGGAACAAGATTTTAACGATAACCAAACTAAAACGAAAAGCGTCGAAGAAGGGGAGGTAGAAGAAGATGCAGATTTAAATGACGAGGCTTCCCTAACGAATGGGGAACTAGGAGACGTACAAAGTGGGAAGGAAAGTGACAATAATGAGGAGAAAGTGGATAAAGTGGAGGAAGGAAAGGAAGTGGAAGGACAAGTGGATAATGTGAGTGAGGAAGAGGAGGAAGAAGAGAAAGAATCCAGTGAAGACGATGAGGATAAATTAGTTATTAGTGAAGGGAATGAGAAGACCATTGAAGATTCTGCCGATGACAGCTCGAAGGGAGGTAAGGAATGACTGATTTATTATTATTATTATTATTATTATTATTATTATTATTATTATTATGTTTTCGAGAATTTTACGGTTATATATTTTCATTACCTGATGCATTTTGAGGTTTTCTGAGTTACATTTACGTCGCCAATTGTTAGTTTGTGAGATATTTGATGTTTTCTGTCAGACCACCTCTTCGGAAAGTAAAGTTTAGTTAAGTTTGGATAAAGTTATATTATTTATCGATGTAGGTTAAGGTTTAGTTAGGTTAGGTTAGGTTAGGTTAATTTAGAAGCTATCAATTTTATTTTTCTATGACCAAAAGTAGGGGGTTATACTAGGTGCAGACGCCATTTTCTTTCGTTATAGTGAAGATGTAAAATTCTATCTGACCATCTTTCATATTTTTTTAACATATAACTATATTTTTTTCACTATAAACGTTTGTAAAATGTTTTATTATTTATTATTATTATAGTATTTAATTCTACGTAAATGGTGTTTGTAATATTAATAATGAGTGTGTTGTGTGTGTGTGTGTGTGTACGTGTGTGTGTAATTAGTTATGAATGCGTGTGATGTAAGTTACCTGTGTGTGTGTGTACGTGTGTGTTAATATTAATTAGTTATGAATGCGTGTGACGTAACTTACCTTTGTGTATGTTTATGTATGTATGTGTACGTGTGTGTGTGTATGTGTGTGACTGTACTGTATTCAAGTAATGTTAAATAATAATAATAATAATAACTATATATTTTTGTCAATATAAAATTAATTGTTGAATAATGTATAATTTTTATTTATTTATTTTTATTTATTTATTTATTTATTTATTTATTTATTTATTTTTATTTATTTATTTATTTATTTATTTATTTATTCCTGTTTTTCATTATCACATTATTCATCTTTTCCTATTCTTCTTCTTCTTCTTCTTCCTCTACATCTTCCTCCTCCTCCTCCTCCTCCTCCTCCTCCTCCTCCTCCTCCTCCTCCTCCTCTTCTTGCATTACAGTCCAGTTTCTTGCTATTTAGGTCAAGGAAGAGGAGGGGGGGAGGGGGAAGGGGACGTGAGGCTGGACTAACCCCCCCCTCCCCTCTCTCTCTCTCTCTCTCTCTCTCTCTCTCTCTCTCTCTCTCTCTCTCTCTCTCTCTCTCTCTCTCTCTCTCTAGCTTATTTTTCTTATTATTATTATTATTATTTATTATTATTATTATTTTCATTTTTTTCATCCCATTAACAGTGAAATTTCCCCTTTTTTTCCCCCTTAACCCCTATTTTCCCCCTTGATTCCCCCTTTAACTCCATTTTTCCCCCTATAAACCCCATATTTCCCCCCCCCCCATAAACCCCATAATTTATACCCATAGAAACCCCATAATTTTCCGATCTAACCCATATTTTAAAATGTTCCTCTTTAAACCCCATTATTTCCCCTCTAAACCCCATATTTCCCCCAGAACCCCCAGTCGCCGCCCCCAGCAAGACCACCACGCCCCCAGGATCCCCCAGGCGCAGTGAAAAGAGACCAGCGGAGGGGGAGGGGGAGGGGGAAGGCAGCCAGGACTCCCCCTCCAAGCGTCCACGCCCATTAGATGACTTAGTACCCCTAGATAACCTCACCTCTCTGTCACAAGTGGAGGGGTCACTGAGCCAGATTAAGAGGGACTTGGAGGTAAGGGGGGGAGGAGAGGAGGTGGAGGGAGGGGTGGAGGAGAGGGGAAGGGAGGGGGGAGGGAAGGAGGGGGAAGGATGTGTGTGTGTGTGTGTGGGGAAGGAAAGGGGAAAGAGTGTGTGTGTATATTTTTATTGTATGTAAGTTTTTTTTTGTATACTTATATATATATATATATATATATACTTACACACCTACTTAAATACATACACAAACACCTAAATACTTACACACACCTACTTAAATACACACACAAACACCTAAACACTTACATAAATCCATACACAAACACACATAAACACCTAAATACTTAAATACACACATAAACACGTACATATATAAATACTTACACACACATGCGTACACACTAACACCCCCTCCCCCCCCCCACAGGCCATGGAATTCTTACTCAAGCAGAAGGAGGAGGAATGGAACACATTACTCCGGCTACAGAAACGGAAGGAAGAATTATATGTCCGTTTAGCTCGGAGGAGACAGACCCTTCTCATGAGGCAGGAGGAAGGGGGGGAGGGGGAGGGGGAGGAGGAGGAGGAGGAGGGGGCAGGGGGGCGAGGTAACCTGTTGTTCTTGCCTCAGGGGGGGTACTCTTCCCTAGGGGCCCCTCAACTGCCCCTAATGATGATGTCACAGCTGCTTAATTCGTCTGCTTCCCTACAGGTGAGTGTGTGTGTTTGTGTGTTTGTTTGTGTGTGTGTGTGTTTTCTTGTTTTTTTTTTTGGTTATATATATTTTTCTTTTTCTTCAGAATGTGATTTTTTTATTTATTTATTTATTTTTTCATTTTTTTTCTTGAGATTGCAATTTTTTTTTTATATATGTATATATTTGTGTGTGTTTTCAATTTTTATTTATATTAATCAGACTAACCTAACTATAACTATAACTATAACTATAACTATAACTTACCTTACCTTACTTAACCTAACCTAACCTAACCTAACACTAACCTAACCAAACTATAACTAAAACAACTATAACCACACCCTTCCTGCCCACCAGATGTCCGGCCCGTCAGTGGTGCGGGGACATGACGACACCACCGTCCCTAACACCACCCCTAACACCAACAACAACAACAACAGCATCAGTGTTATAGACATCCACACCAGCACCAACAAACCACCCAGTGACAGGTCAAAGGTCATCCTCTCCCACGACGCACACAGCAAATTGACCCGACAATTGACCTCTGCCTTGACCTCTATGAAGCCTATCCTGCCCAAGCCATCAGGGGGCGTGGCAGGGGGCATGTTAGGGGGCGTGGCAGGGCTGGCTTCGTCCCTACAGTTCTCAGCCACTGGTCACGGGCCTCAGGGACCAACTGTTAATGTACAGCATCTGATTGCTGCACATAGGAAGGAAAACCCTAATACTCCCCCCATCAGGTGAGCACGCACATACACGCACACACACACACACACACACACACATGGGTACGTACACACACACACACATGGGTACGTACATACACAGGTACACACACACACATTTACTATTATTATTATTATTACTATTATTACTACTACTGCTATTATTATTATTACCATTACTGATATTACTACTATTACTATTATCATTATTATTATCACTATTATTATATACACTGTACCCCCCCTGCCTCCACCTCCACCCCCCCTGCCCCCCCACCCCCCCTGCCTCCACCTGCCACCATCATTCCTTAAATCAATGGACAGTTTGATCACTACTAACATCAGCTCCAAACACCTCATCCCCAGGAGAGCTACGCGGGGAGCCTGGCGGTCACGCTACGATGGGGGGGAAAAGCGCCCCCCCTCCACCCTCCACAGAGATCAGGAGCGTCCCCCCAGTGTGTCCAGCAGTAGTAGTGACGCTGAGAGCCGGACAGCAGGTGTGGCGTCGTCTGGTGTGCCGCATAAGAGTTTGTTGACTCTCAGTGATCCTTCGGTGTCATATAAAGATGTTTTGTTGAGGTTTGCTGAGCTGACGCAGATCGAGAAACAGCCGGGATCCCCTCAGGTGTGTGTGTGTGTGTGTGTGTGTGTGTTTGTCTGTCTAATTCTGTTTCTTTCTCCTTTTTTTTCTCTCTCTCTCTCTCTCTGTCTACAGTCATTTTTAAGATTTTTTAAAATGATTATTATTATTATGTATATTTATTTATGTATTTGTTTATGTTATTTATTGTATTTATTGTTATCTTTATTTATGTTTGTGTGTGTGTGTGTGTGTGTGTGTGTATTTAGAAAAGAATTGATTATTGCTAAATACTTTTCATTCTTGTGTTTATTTATTTATATATATATTTCTCTCTCTGTCTCTGTCTTAGTTTTATTTATGTTGTTAATTACTGTTTATTCTTCCTTGTCTATTCATTCCCTGTGTCTTGATTTTTATTAATTTTAGTTATTATTATTATTATTTCCCCCCCCCCCCCTTCTAACACCCCATAACCCCATCCTTCCCCTCCCCATCATTCCACGTCTCTAAATATATATATCTCTATTTTGTATCTATCTTTTTCTCCTAATTATATAGATTTATTCATTATTATTATTATTATTCACATTTATCATTCATTTCCTTCATCTTAACCCCCATTCCCCCCCCAGATCTTCATTATTTCCACCTCAAATTTCCCCCCTAAACCCCTATTCCCCCCCCACAGATTTCCATTTTCCCTGTGGCTAGCACTGAGGGGTCCGGGGGCAAGCGATCTGACCTGAGCCGAGAGAGTACGCCAGGAATTAGGAGCCAGACCCCCCCCACAGTCCCCCACCACTCCATCTCAGCCCCCTCACCCGTGCCACCCGCGCCACCCACCACTAGCACACCCACACCCGCATCTAAGTCCTCCCTAGAAGCTCCGTCGGCTCTAGCTAAGGTGAGGATGTTTGGGTGTTTATGTTATGTTATGTTATGTTATGTTATGTTATGTTATGTTATGTTCTTCCCTTCCTCCTCCTCCTCCTCCTCCTCTTTTTTCCTATATGCTATGTGGTAATAATTGTAGTTGTATTATTATTGTATTTACACTAGTTATGTAGAATTAACTTATTTTTTATGTTATGTTATGTTGTATGTTATGTTGTGTTGTTATGTGGTTATGTGGTCGGTTAGGTTAGGTTAGGTTAGGTTAGGTACACACTCATTCTTATTTGATCTTCTTTTTAAATCAGAAATACTTATTTAATTATGTTATATTCCCTTCCCTTCCCTTCCCTTCCCTTCCCTTCCCTTCAGTTGTTGTTGGAGTCGCGGGGGGGGGTGTCCAGCAGCAGCCTGGTGAAGGGTATGGGGGGGTCAGGTGGGGGCATGGGAGGGGACGGCACCCCCAACTCCCACTACTTGACCCTCTCGGCACTCCTGTCCGGCAGCTCAACCACTACTGTCAAGGATAAGCTGTCTCAGGCCCAGGTGTGTGTGTGTGTGTGTGTGTTTGGGTATGTATGTGTGTGTGTGGTTAATGAACTTATCTATCTATCTGTGTGTGTGTGTGTGTGTGTGTTTAGGTACAAGGATGTGTGTGTATGTGTGATTTTTCGTATTTTTTCTGTGTGTGTGTGTGTGTGTGTGTATATACAAGGGTGTGTGTATTTTACTGTGTGTGTGTGTGTGTGTGTTTTTCTATGTGTGTATTTTAATGTGTTATTTACTGTGTATTTCTATTATATCTGTGTGTATATATAGGTGTGTGTGTGTGTATATATGCGTACAAGTATGTGCGTTTATCTACGTATACCTAACCTAACCTTTCCTC
>JAXIVD010006674.1:0-5000 GCA_036785275.1 Cancer borealis | reverse complement strand
TAGTGAGTCAGACATTGTGGTGAAGGCGCTGATATAAAATGGAGAATGTTGTCCAGGCTATCACTAAGGCATAAAAATAATAATAATAATAATAACAATAATACAAGGCGATGATTGTATATTCAAACGATGTATAAATAATTCGTACGCATTTAATTCAATCTAGGTTTTCCCGACAAAATTCAATCTAGGTTTTCCCGCCAAAATTCAATCTCGTTTTCCCGCCAAAATTCAATCGTTTTCCCGCCAAAATTCTATATCGTTTTCCCGCCAAAATGTTGTAATATCTAGAAAATAGCCGTTGATGGGACTGGACACCATTTGTTTTCCTGATGGCTGGGAAGGAAGGAAGGAAAGGAAAGAAAAGTTATTAGAGCAACATAACTATTGTCTATGTACGCGTGTGTGTGTGTGTACGTGTTTGTTTTAACTATACAAACAGTTATTAGTAAATATAAATAGCTCGCGTGTTTCCTATTATATCGTTTTGTCGTTTTTTCTATCGAGTGAGCGATTGCAATTCTCTTCAGTTTAATTAGGTGAAGTTAGGTTAGATTAGATTAGGTTAGGTTTGTTTTTTATTTTGTTTAGGTTAGGTTAGTTTTTATACCGAGCGAGCGATTGCAATTCTCTTCAGTTCAGTTCAGGTTAGGTCAGTTTTGCTTAGGCTAGGTTAGGTTTGATTATATTAAGTTTGTTTAGGCTAATTTTTGGTTTGGTTAGATATGGTTAGTTCAGTTTAGTTTGGTTTGTTTAGTTTAGGTTAGGTTAATTGGATTTGGTTAGGTTAGATTTAGTTTAGGTTAGGTTAGTGTACTGCCATCTAGTGTCTGAAAGCTGCATTACATATCCTACATTTATATCTTCTCTCCAGGGTAAAGTTAGCAAAATATTATTGTTTTGTTGTTAATTTCAACCACACAACAAATAGATAGATAGGATGCAATATATATACTCTTAATTGCATCTATTTCTCATTAAATTGTTAGCTAATTAATGTACTGGTGCTAATTGAACTCATTCACACACAACGGATAATTACCTCACCACCAATTAGACTGTAGCAACCCTTAATAGAGGTGACCTGACCTGACCTCTCGTATAGACTTCAACTTGACCCGAGATGTCCATAATTATAAATTGTTGACCTCATATAGATTTCATTTATTACTTAGAAAACACACACACACACAAATATACATACATACATATTTAGAACTCAGTATTGCTTAGGATAGAACATTTATACACACAAATATTTAGGACTCATTATAGCTTAGGAAAGAACACACACACACACACACACATATAGGAAACAGGGATGTATAGGAATAATGTGTATGGCTGTTATGTTAGGAAGAAATATATGACTTGGAAACAATATTGAGAGGTGTTTTTAGAATATATTTTGAGTATCAAGAAATTTTGTCAAATGTCGTGTGTGTTTAAATGTTTATAAATTCATTCATCACCGACAGACAAACACACGAACAAATGTAGAATTATTAAAACCGACCCGAATGTTAAATAATGTCGTGTGTGTTAAAATGTTTAATCGAGTAAAACACACATACGAACGAACAAACTTAAAAATAATAATAATAATAATAACCGAACATAAATTTAAACGTAAAACCGAACCAAATTTTAGGCATTCATTTAATCGAGTAAAAAAAAAAAAACTCAATTTAAACTAAAAAACAAATTTCATGCGTTCGTTTAGCCAAGTCAAAATACGAAGAAATTAACGTCAAAAAATAATAATGATAATAATAATAATAGAATCCGATCCCCTTCCTTCCCCGCCAGCATCCATTGTGATAGGTTTAGAAAAGAAGTATAAGTACCTGACCTGGAGAATTATCTAAGGTTTGTATAAAAAAAATATAAAAAAAAAATTTCTTAACCTAAAAATTTACTCAAAAAAATAAAAATATAATAATTGCAAAAGAAAATATAATAATAATAATAATAATAATAATTAAAACACGAGGTATAGACTGAGATTCTTACCTGTAACGACCAGCATAAACACTGCCATGATTTAGAAGTGTTGACTTACTTAAACTTAAACATGAAAAAGAAAACGGAAATGATTCGTCCTCGGCTCCACATAAGAGGAAAAAGGGCTGGCTATTGTATGAGGTAATTTAAAAAAGTATTGTAATGTTATGTCATGTTATGTAATGTAATGTATTGTATTGCAGAGTGTAAATTAATACCCCTACCCTCCCCCCCCTCCCCCTCGCCCTCATCACATTAATTATTGTATAGTTTATGTACGTGTCTGTATGTCTGTTTGTCTGTCTATTCCCTTCCCTTCCCTTCAAAATGTTATAATAATTAGTTCCCTTCACTTCCCTTCACTTTTTGCTACACCCAAAACCATGTACTCTTTTATTTTATTTTATTTTTTATATATATATAACTAACTTTTTGATATATTTTTGTTTATTATCGTCATTTTTTTTATATATATTCGTGTTGCAAATAGGGTTTAGAAATGGTCCAAGCACTTCCTTCCTTCCATGTCTTCCTCCTCCTCCTCCTCCTCCTCCTCCTCCTCCTCCTCCTCCTCCTCATCTTCCTTCTTCCTTATTCTATTCTCTCCTATTCCATGCATAAGTTCATCCCTTCCTTCCTTCCTTCCTTCCTTCCTCCCTCCCTTCCTTCCTTCCTTCCTTCCTTCCTTCCTTCCTTCCTTCCTTTACCAGAAATCAAAGTGGAATTAACACAGCTTAGTCTAGATCACCCCCCCCTTCCCCTTTGACCCCCCTCGCTCCCCCTTGCCCCCCTATACACCCCCTTACCCCCCCCCCCCGTCGCGTGTTCTCTCCACGAAACCACTACTTTTTTGTATAATTTTGCTGTTTATATTTAAAAATGAAACTCCCTTTTATAATAAACTTGGTGAAATCCGGTGTTGGTTTGATTTATTTTTGGCGGGTTGAGAAGTTTGCGGGGTTTTTGTTTTGTTTTGAATTTGAAAGATAGAAAAGAGAAGTATTTATATATATACCACAAACATACGCACATACATATATACAAATTTCCTTTCGTCTATAATAAAGGAAATAGAAATTGAAGTACAGATATATAGAAGAATATAATATAACACAGAAAAAATGAAGAAATAAATATATATAAGGAAAATATTCATCTATTATATATATATATCTAATAAGCGTGTACTGTACAAGTCAAGAATATACATACACATTATAGAAAGAAAAAATGCATACATATATATATACAAATCCAAAAAAATAAATATATATACAACAAAATCCAAATTGCAGAAATAACAAAAAAAAAATCGAAAAAAAAAAAAAATTTAAACCGCCAAACTACGAAATTTAAAAAATAAATAAAATGAAAATAAAACCATACAAACATTCTACATGACTAATATTATGTAGAATCCGTCGCTAATGAATGCACTATTACGAAAATAACATGTAATTGAACAAACACGACTAATAAACACCAATACACCATCAGCCTTTCACCCGATGTCGTGTTCATTAATTTTGGCGCCATTTCTGCCTCCCATTTCAACGGCTCCATTAAAACTTGTATTAAAATGTCCAGTGCCATTAATTATATGTTTGTTTTTTTAATGGTTTGTAGACATTTAATATAATTTTTTGATCTATTTCGTTGTTGTAATTATTTTTTTTTTTTCTCTCTTTCTCTCTTTTTCTGTCTATTGTTCAGAGTAATTTTGTTTTGGTAGTTTTTTTTCATTACTCTCTCTCTCTCTCTCTCTCTCTCTCTCTCTCTCTCTCTCTCTCTCTCTCTCTCTCTCTCTCTCTCTCTCTCTCTCTCTCTCTTCATGCCATTGTTGTCCTCTCGTCACCTGTAATTAAAGGTGATTAGCAGTTAATTAATGGTATATATAGGTTTTTTTTTTATAAATATATAAGATAAATGAAAGAGGTGTGTGTGTGTGTGTGTGTGAGTTTAGAATTCTGACACACACACACACACACACACACACACACACGTTATAACACTTCTTATCATATTTTTTCGTCCACAATTTCAAGCTAGCTCTCTCTCTCTCTCTCTCTCTCTCTCTCTCTCTCTCTCTCTCTCTCTCTCTCTCTCTCTCTTCTCTCTCTCTCTCTCTCTCTCTCCTTCATTGATATAGGTAATTTTCAAACACCTGAATATACAAGTGATTTCGTGAGAGAGAGAGAGAGAGAGAGAGAGAGAGAGAGAGAGAGAGAGAGAGAGAGAGGAGCCAAATACCACATTGAGGTTAAGTTAAGATCACACAGGTGCCAAAAGAAGAAACACACACACACACACACACACACACACACACACACACACACACACACACACACACACATACAACACAGGTGTATGTATGTACGTGTGTGTGTTTCTCTCAATTTTATATTTTATTTCTTTTATTTTATTTTTTTTCAATTTTCTTTATTATATTTTTATTTAATTTTCAGTTTTATTTTCTTGTTTAATCTTCTTTTTTTTTATTATTATTTTCTTTACAATTTTTTTTAAACTTTTCAATTTTTTATATATTTTTTTTATATCATTATTTTCTTGATCAATTTTTTTTTTCTTCACTTTAGGATCAAATGTGTGTGTGTGTGTGTGTGTGTGTGTGTGTGTGTGTGTGTGTGTGTGTGTGTGTGTGTGTGTGTGTATGTGTGTGTGTGTGTGTGTGTGTGTGTGTGTGTGTGTGTGTGTGTGTGTGTGTGTGTGTGTGTGTGTGTGTGTGTGTGTGTGTGTGTGTGTGACTAAATGTATAATAGTAATAATAATAATAATATCACTTTTGAATTATTAAGATAGAAAGGAAAATGAATTAAATGGATGAAGAATGAGAGAGAGAGAGAGAGAGAGAGAGAGAGAGAGAGAGAGAGAGAGAGAGAGAGAGAGAGAGAGAGAGAGAGAGAGAGAGAGAGGAGAGAGAGAGAGAGAGAGAGAGTTTTCTTACCTGCTTTGCTAGTAGCTAGGAGACGTGGCCT
>JAXIVD010006673.1:10000-12500 GCA_036785275.1 Cancer borealis | reverse complement strand
ACTAGATTTCAGTGACAAATAAATGTAAGTCGGTCATGATATTTCCGTTAATTACACGTCAGTTCCATCCGAAACAATGAAAGACAACGTGAGAACAGCCGAGGCTGCAGAAAAGGAAAAACCAACAGGTCTGCACTATCTTCCATTTTCTATACAATGTGCGCATGCACGCACGCAAGCACGCAAGCACGCACACACACGAACACAGCATTCATCGCCGTGACTCCTTCTGTGGCATTGTCTGCCCGGTGGTCATTGTGTGGGGTCACTTTTTGGAGCCACACCCCTTCCACCCGCTTTAGCCACATCACGAATTCCTGTTAATGTAATTGTACACTAAGGCAACCTAAAGGCAACTCAATGCCAGTCATGTTTCCAAGGAGCGAAAAGAAGCGGGTAATTAGTGGAAAAAAAAATTCTCCACGTAAACTTAATAAGCTGTGAGATGGAAGAGGCAAGGAAGTGTTGCATTAACCAACACCTGCACAGCGTCCTGCGTCCCGTCACCACAGCACACACTCACCCTCCACACACTAAACCAGAGGACCCTCCACCCCTCCCTATCACCACACACCACCCTCAGGTATACACACACACACACAGACACAGACACAGACACAGACACAGATACACACACACACACACACACACACACACACACACACACACACACACACACACACACACACACACACACACACACACACACACACACACACACACACACACACACACACACACACACACACACACACACACACACACACACACACACACACACACACACACACACACACACACACACACACACGAGCTCCGCGGCCATTCTTCATTACCTTCATCTTGCACACAAAGAAGGATGGATGTTTTGCCCGCTGTGTTCCACGAAGCACATCACATCAGCGGCACCAACTATAACAGCACGGAGGGAGCGGCATCAACACCAGGTAACCTCATTACCTGACGCAGTGTGCAACAAGTCCCGCCTCACCTCATCCATAAATTAAACACTGACACTCACATTTTGCAGCTCATTCTTCGCTGGAAATGACCCGTTTCATCTTTTAATACCTGATGACGGCATGAATTACTGCTTAGGGATAACTACAATATGAATCAACGCGGGAGAATAGAAAAGAGGAAGGTGAACGTGCACTTTACCGAGGCAGGCAGCACTCCCACGCTCCGGCAGGCAGGTGAGGTGAGGGTCTAAAGGTACTCTGGCCTTACCTGAGGGACAAAAAGAACAAACACATTAATCTCGGAGCCAACACTGTGTTTACATCATGAGTAACTATTCTTGGTTATATTATTCTCTCTCTCTCTCTCTCTCTCTCTCTCTCTCTCTCTCTCTCTCTCTCTCTCTCTCTCTCTCTCTCTCTCTCTCTCTCTCTCTCTCTCTCTCTCTCTCTATATATATATATATATATATATATATATATATATATATATATATATATATATATATATATATATATATATATATATATATATATATATATATATATCTCTATCTCTATCTCTATCTCTATCTCTATTTCTATTTCTATTTCTATTTCTATTTCTATTTATATTTATATCTCTATCTCTCTCCTCGGCATGCGTGTGCGTGCGTGTGAGTGTGCGTGCATGCATAAGAGCGTGCGTGCATGCGTGCTTGCTTGCGTGCATGTGTGTACGTATGTGTGTGTCGTCCTCCTCCTCCTCCTCCTCCTCCTCCTCCTCCTCCTCCTCCTCCTCCTCCTCCTCCTCCTCCTCCTCCTCCTCCTCCTCCTCCTCCTCCTCCTCCTCCTCCTCCTCCTCCTCCTCCTCCTTCATCTCCCTTCCTTCCTTGTCCAGTTAGAGTTCAGCAGTAAAAAAAAAAAAAAAACTTTATTATCCCAACCATATAAGGAGGATTAAGACACTTTAGCGAAGACATGCCTTATTTGGGAAGCATTTTGTGGAGTTACCGGCAGAGAGACTCCTTACCAACCTTAGGGGATGAGAGGAAGTGGGTGGAGGGATCGATAACCTACCTACATGAGGCGGCACAAGAGAGAAGAGAAAAGAAGAGTGAGTGTGTGTGAGTGAATGAGTGATTAGTTGTGTTTTTTTTTTGTTTTTTTTCAGTTTATTTTTTTATGATTTTATTTGTTTCATTTTATAGAGTAGAAAAAAATGTTGTTGAGTAATATTTGTTATCGTTGGTTGTTGTTGTTTTCCTTGTTTTCTTATTATTATTATTATTATTATTATTATTATTATTATTATTATTATTATTCTCCTCCTTCATGCAATAACTTCCTTTTCTTCCTCTTCCACATCATTTCCCTCATCTCCTCTTCCTCCTCCTCCTCCTCCTCCTCCTCCTCCTCCTCCTCCTCCTCCTCCTCCTCCTCCTCCTCCTCCTCCTCCTCCTCCTCCGTTGCTCAACCCTCCATAAATCCTCTCCTCAGGATGGGTGAAAATATAATGGGCGCTAATTGGGTGAGATAATGGCCAAGATCTAGCTATTAAT
>JAXIVD010006673.1:0-5000 GCA_036785275.1 Cancer borealis | reverse complement strand
TCTTTTTGTAGGTCATAATGCTCCATGGCGGCGACGGACCGAAGGTAATGATTGGTTTTCCGAGCGATCGATCAGATGCGGCATCCGGCCTCCACGTCTGCGCCTCGCACGAGCAATTGTCAGTCGCTGATCACAAAGGTTAAGCGGCCGTGGGCGGGATTTTCCTCCAGTCTTCACAGATGATTGGTCACCTGTATTCCCGTGAGTCATCTGATTGGTCTACCGGAGAAGGATCAGTATTCTTGGAACGAGTAACGCACTGTGATTGGCTACTGGCCGAATGACGCAACTCGCTCCGACTGACCTTCTGTGTTTGGATAATTGATGAGTAATCATCTCAATACGTTTCTGTGTTTGCATAATAAAGAAAGACAAAGTAATGTGGACTGAGCTCTTCATCCTCTTTGTTTGGTGGCTAAATCTTGCAGCGGAAGGACTTGCGGCGGAAAATATGTACAACATTTCCCGGGCAAACTGGCGAGTGTGAGAAGGAGAGCAAATACTCGAGGCAGGGAGCAGGCGAGCCAAGGCTCCCACTCCTCCCATTTTCCTCTGCCGCTTCACCTGCCCCTCTGCTGTTCTTGCTGTTGTTGTTATTCTTGTTGTAATTGTTGTTGTCATTGTTATTGTTGTTGTCCCTAGCTTAGCCTGACGCCGCCAGTCCTCGCAGCCCAACACTCATCGGTCACCTTAAAAGGTCATGTTCCGCCTCGTGTCTCTTCGACCATCGTCCGTTTTACTTTTTTTTCTGACAATGACTCTTCAGACGATATTTTTTCTTAATCCCTTCGTTTTGTTGGCGTTGTAAACCATAATGGCACCGATACTTCCATTTTTGTTACTAGCGTGTCACAGAATGTGGGTCATCGTGCCATAAGCGGTTCTCTTGTTGCTGTGGAAGTGTACTCCTCACCCCGGGGCGCGCCGAGAGAGCCACCCTGACACACTCACACCTGCCGTCCCTTGTCCCTCACCCCTCGCGACACTCCCAAAAAGGACTTCAACAAGCCAGCCACGCTCCACATTAGTCCCTGACATGGTGTGCGTATGAGGAAATATGACTCAGCAGACGGTTGGATGCTTCAAGAAGTAATTGTGTTATAAAAAGAAGAAGAACCCGTCTGTCCTACCCTTGCCGCACGCTGCCCCGCCACGCTGATCCTCCCGACCCGTCCATTTATGTAAATTTGATACAGTATTTAACTAAGCCGCTCGATTATCTTCTATTCTACGTGGAGACGTTCACACCCAGACACAGTGACCCTTGCTATGCGCCTCACAGTCCCTCGCAGCCTCGCCACCACTTCCTTCAACGGATTCCTGTAGGATCTGCTTGCGGTGGAGCTGCAGCAACTTTTTTTCTCCATATTTTTTCCTGTACGACGTAACGAGCACTTTAATATCAAAGAATTGTCTTCGTGTCTGCCTCGCCGCCCCGGGCACCACCAATACACCGCAGGCCAGTTATCCAGACATTTTTTGACACAATTCTCAATATGATTTCCATGAATCACTCCTCACTTTAATTAATACATTGACAAAAAGAATATTAACTTTAGACCTTTCAAAATATTTCACAGACCTTCACAAAAATACACTTTTAACGCATCGCTTATTGGCCTATGAGACATATAAGAACAACACACCTTCCTTCGCTTTACTTAAAATAAAAACAATAGTAAAAGTATAAGATATTTTTTTCAGCACAAGACAAAAGTGATGTGTTGGGCACCCTGCGGGGGTAGGCAAGGTGTGCCGCGCCGTGCTGGACGTGCCCTCAGCACACAGGTGGTGGTGTCAGCAGCACGCCGGCCAATGGCGTGATAATAAAAGTAAGTACTATTTATGGCTTATTGGACACCTGACTGCCTCACACCTGAACATTTTACATTATATTTTTATCACATTTTATTATTTTCTAGTGTGTGTGTGTGTGTGTGTGTGTGTGTGTGTGTGTGTGTGTGTGTGTGTGTGTGTGTGTGTGTGTGTGTGTGTGTGTGTGTGTGTGTGTGTGTGTGTGTGTGTGTGTGTGTGTGTGTGTGTGTGTGTGCGCGCGCGCGTGTGCGTGTGTGTGTGATAGTTAAATAGATAGATAGATACATAGATAGATAGGGAATAGATGGTGATAGACAAAGATGTCGACAAAACAATGACTGACAGACAGACAGACAGACATACAATACAATTTACAAACATTCCTCCTTGAAGAGACACAGCAGCCAGCGTCCACACGTCTCGCCCGCAGTGCTACGGGGAGAGTGAGTGACCAACCCGGCGGCGGAGTGTGACAGCGGCTGTATTGGGACCACCAGGAAGGGACACCACAGAGGAAGGAACAGAAGCCGTGTGCACCAAGACTTAATAACAACACCAGCAGGAGGAAAAAGAAAACGAATACCACGAAACAAGGAAAATAATCGATAATCCACAAGAAAATAAAAGCACAAACAGACTCCACCGGACCAGTCAAGCTATAAAAGGGAGCGCCTCTGAAGCTAATGTTATATGTCATCTTTATAAATTCATGTAATCATCTCTTGAAGCTTTTTATCAAATTCTCACTTACTCTCTGCCTGCTAAGTCTGTTCTAGTCATCCACTACCCTATTTGTGAGCCAATTTCTCCTTATCTGTTGTTTAAATCTAAATTGATCTAACTTGAACCCGTTGGCAAGAGTCCCGGTTTGCTCATTCACTATTAGGATCTTCTGATATCACCTTCGTTAACTCATTTTGTTTATTTGAAGAGCCTTATCGCGTCACTTGCACCTTTCGCCTCTAGGGAACACAAATTAAGGCTTCATCTAACCATGTACAGCAAATTTTTGACTTCTTGAATAATCGATGTCACTTTTCTTTTTCCTTGACAACAATGAGTCTTTATCCACTCTATAATGAGATCAAAATTGTACGCTATAATTAAACTGCAGCCTAACTTTAGTCAAATAGAGTTTCTATTTTTCTAAGATACTGACCTTCGGCTTGTGTTACTCACATTATCAACAGTAATATCTAATTCTACGTTACATCAGCTCCCTTAATATACTGTCTCGAGTCAGAAATTACTATCATTAAAGACTCTCTTTGCGATTCGAGCTGCTTAGATAGCTAGTCCAATTACTAGAGAGAGGACTTTTTTTTTCTTTTTCTTTACCTATATGGGTAATAAATACATTTGCTGATAACAACACATCAGCCACATTCCTTTTATGTTAGTCTGGCAATGCCTCAGTATCATGAGTTGCTCTAATTAACTGATCCATCATGATTTCTGCAGATTTGCTACTCAAACTACTTATCTCGGAGTCCAAATAATTGATGTACAGAATGAGTAATAGTGGTCTTAATACAGAGCCTTGAGAAACCACATAAGTGACACAATATAAACAAGATTTCTCATAATAAACTTGAACTTTTGCTCCCTACCATTAAGCCACACTTGTATGTAGTTATAAACACAAATATATTCTGTGCCAGACTGACCACTACCTCAGCCTCGTCTAGATATCGATTCCCAAGTTCCTTATTAGCCGTGACATCCTTACCAGACACCATCCCTCGGCCCGGCATACTGGCTCGTCTCCACCACACAAGGATCAACTTCAAGGCCCATCTCAGCCGCCCTGACTGTTTCTTTGGCTCGTAAACCAGAAAGGGAGGTGTGGCATGCTGTAAGGGACGCCAGGAATGCTGAATAATGTTGGTTCTTCTAGTCTCAACGCCCCCCGCTGCGACAGTGATGGCGGAAAAATATTGCAATACTGACACACAGAATAAGGGAATTTACAGTGGACTGCAGGTCAGTGCCCGACTACTGCACCACCATACTTATTCACCACCACCACCACCACCACCACCACCACCACCACCACCACCACCACCACCACCACAAACCACCCGAACAGACAAAGGGGATAACCAAATATTCAGACCGAAAAAAAGGTCAAATTTGCTTCTGAGTCAACAAGTACAATACTGAGAGAGTCTTCACATCACTCCTTGCCTGAGGCTGCAAAATTCCTTGTTTGAGGCACCCCCCGTCCTCCCCCCCGCCACCAAGGGGAGCAGAAGGGCTCCTTAAATAAAAGAACAGAGTACGATACGTCTCCCCTAAGATTGTTCAGTGTCTCTAACGCGCAGTACTGAGCAGCTCCCGAAGGCCAGGTAGCAGCCCCCTGGTGCCTGTCTGGCGTGTGCTGCCTTCTTGGGTGGAGATAAGCAACACAGTAGTAACAGACCCATCAGCCTGCACCATTACCTCACCTGACACTCACCCGGACAAAACTCAACCACCATAACGTCTTCATTTTAAGATTTCAACTTCATTATTTTCCTTCTTGATGCAGCCTACCTATCCCTGTCTCAGTGTGAGCAGGTAAACTAACTGTCTAGGCACTGTGCATACTTTTGAGGAGCGTGCAGTGTCCAACTATGTAGAGACAACTGATCTTAACGTCCTCTGAAGCAATCGAGAGTAAGTGGAAGGGGAAGGCAAGGCAGGGGAGGCGCCCACAGACCAGTAGACGCCAAATATTCAAGGAGAGTAACTTAGAGGAAGAGAAGGAGGAGGGGGTTTTCGCTACAGTAACCAAAAGTAAACCATTTTCTTCCATATTTATTAGAAGATGCGTTGTGTGTGTGTGTGTGCGTGTGTGTGTGTGTGTGTGTGTGTGTGTGTGTGTGTGTGTGTGTGTGTGTGTGTGTGTGTGTGTAACCGCAACCACCACAATCACCACCACCACTGCTGCCGCCACGAAGAAACAGACGACACACACTCCTCCCTTACACATTCCTCCCCATTACCACCACCACCACCACCACCACCACCACCACCACACCACCGACGGGAAGGAAGATTCATAAGGAGGAGGCGTCGAAGATAATGTGACAGTAATTAGTGAGATGACGTAAGTGACAAGAACACACGCACACACACACACGCACACACACACACACACACACACACACACACACCACACATACACATACACATACACACAC
>JAXIVD010006672.1:15000-22986 GCA_036785275.1 Cancer borealis | reverse complement strand
CTCTCTCTCTCTCTCTCTCTCTCCCTCTCTCTCTCCTCTCTCTCTCTCTCTCCCTCTCTCCTCTCTCCTCTCTCATCTCTCCTCTCTCTCCATCTCTCTCTCTCCTCCTCTCTCTCTCTCTCTCTCTCCTCTCTCCTCCTCCTCTCTTCTCTATAACCTACAGACGTCCCCGCAAATCCCAGTTGTTTTCCATCATGACACACTGCACATCTTCCTGTCTCAAGCATAATACATTACCTGTAAATCAAGTACATTCCCGCCGCATTGCATTTTTCTATGAGGACAGGTGTAAAAAGGTGGGAAAGGACCGTGCATTACCTCAGAGAGAGAGAGAGAGAGGAGAGATGATGAGAGAGAGAGGAGAGACAGAGAGAGAGGAGAAGAGAGAGAGAGAGAGAGGAGAGAGAGAGAGGATGAGGAGAGAGAGATGTGTACAGAGTGAATGAGATGAGATGGGAGATTGTTAATAGTATTTTGATATTTATATATTATAAGAATTTTTGAATGTTTTCTCCATCCCATTCTCTCTTCTCTCTCTCTCTCTCTCTCCTCTCTCTCTCCTTCTCTCTTCTCTCTCTCTCTCTCTCTCTCTCTCTGCTCTCTCTCTCTCTCTCTTTCTCCCTCTCTCTCCTCTCTCTTCCTCTCCTCTCTCTCTCTCTCTCTCTCTCCCTCTCTATCGTTTTAATTTTATCTCTTCTTGTCACTCGTTACTGTATATCTTTTATAATGCAGTTTCTCCTATTTCCTTTTTCCTTCTTTTCCTTCATTCATTTTCACATTTTTATAGTTTCTTCAAATTCGAAATTCTTTTTCCTCTCTTCCATTTCCTTTCTCAATGTTTTCAGTCTTATCTTTTCCCATTATTTTTCTGTCCATTTTTTCCAACCCTTTGCGTGCTAGGTATTATCTTCATTCTTTTTTCTCGTATTTGCTGTCATGTTCGCCTGTTTCTTTCGTGTTACTTTTATCAACACTCTATTTCCTTGCACCACTTTCAATTTCTCACTTTCTCATTTTCTTTTATCTTTCTTTTATTTCTGTTTTGTGTGACGCTTAATTATCCATTTCATTTCTCATCATCGCTGTTTGTTTTCTTAATTTCTTAATTTCCTCTGCCATCTCTTGTCGATTCATGGATCAGTAATTACTTCCACCTGTTGGGTTTCCACCTCACCTGAGATTGCCTTATCTCATCATTCTATTCTCGGTCACCTGACGTTTCCTCTAAATCACATTTGACAGGTATGGAAGTAAGGAGAGAAGATTATCTCCCTAAATTGTCAGTCCTTCTCTCCCTTCATCTATCCATCTATTTTCCTATTCTCCCTCTCCATTTTAACGTAACCTTGTATTTTCTCTCTCTCTCTCTCTCTCTCTCTCTCTCTCTCTCTCTCTCTCTCTCTCTCTCTTCTCTCTCTCTCTCTCTCTCTCTCTCTCTTCTCTCTCTCTCTCTCCATCCTCTTAACCTTTCAAGCCCTAGCGCGGCCTTGCTCACTCAGGCTCTTCAGCATTAGGAGAGAAAAAACCCCCGTAAAAGGTGTAATTTTGGGTGAAGAAAGACATGCATTATTCATTTTAACTCTTGGTTTGGTTTGTCTACATGGCACAGGCTGTCTTCTGTGATGTCTACTGCACCTCCTCCTGTTGCTATAAACCCTTGTCATCGCCTCCATTACCGTTAGTCAGTTCACCGCAATCACGTCACTAGCCGCCCACACAGGTCTTCTTTTCAGGTTGCAGTTGATGTCCCTTGAGCCACGCGCGTCTCTGTCCTAACCGCTTACTACCACTAACAATACCCTTCTATGTTTAATCTTCCTCCCGCCCTATTTTTTTCTCGCCTTCCTCCCCTCATCTAGACACACCTTTCGCGTGTCTCTCCTCCCTTTTCATAGACTCCTCCAGGTAGATTCAAGACGTGTTGACAAAATGGATTCTCAATTAACCTGATGACCCACGGCGCCCTCCAAACCCATCATTACCTTTACCTGAGCGTGGGCGGCAGGGTAGAGAGGCGTGGGAGGCATAGGGCGGCACAGGTAATGAGAGAGTCACGACCTGGTAAATACACCAATTAGGGAAAAAAAAGAAAAGTTCAACGTGTATACTTAGCATTGGAAAGGAAATCGTCTTCGTTAATTTTTTTTGGGAGGCGTCTGTTTTGTGTGTGTTTGTGTCTGTTTGTAAGTTGTTATATGTGGTGGTGTGTTGCGTGTTTGTGGTGTGTTTTTAGTGTTGTGTGTCATGAGTGTGTTGTGTGATAAGTATTACATTTCTTTTTTGGGTGTGTGTAAAATGTGTTTCTTTTTTCCCGTCTTTACTCAATCACATTTTTCCATCTCATTTCCTTCTCATATCCTCGTCTTATAACCTAACCATTATCTCCTCTTCAGTATTTGTGCGTAAGAGAGTGTGTGTGTGTGTGTGTGTGTGTGTGTGTGTGTGTGTGTGTGTGTGTGTGTGTGTGTGTGTGTGTGTGTGTGTGTGTGTGTGTGGTGTGTGTGTGCATAATTGTATCCTAATATATTTCCAATAGAACCATCTTTACTTTCTACCCACATCCCTTCGCTTTTAAAGAATGCTTAGGTATGTGTGTGTACGAATTCCTGAATGTGTGTGTGTGTGTGTGTGTGTGTGTGGGTGTGTGTGTGTGTGTGTGTGTGTGTGTGTGTGTGTGTGTGTGTGTGTGTGTGTTGCGCTAATGAATTCCAGAGCTTCATTAACCTTCTGGTTTTGAGGGAGATGAAGAGAGCCATGTCCTCTAGACGGCAGCACTCAACCCTCCCTGCCACTGCCATTGAATTAACGATCAACAACATGTGCTTTTTGCCATATGTGTTAGTACACCTTTCCATGTGGTACCAGCTCTCTGTGTACATATATACACCCCTCCTCAGCAGGTGATAAAAAAACATCTTCTGTCTAACCACCTGTATGAGGAGGCGGTGGAAGAGGAACAGATGCTGAGGTAGTGAGATGCTGAATTACCTGTCGGGTGGAAGAGTCACCTTCCGAGAACCTGAAACCATCAGCGTGAGGGCGGGAAGGTCTTTGAATTCATCAGCGGAGACTTGGGAACGTTAAGCAAATGACGGAAAAGGGACGTCCCATCCATCTTGCGTCCGGCCTCGTCCGTATAGAAGTCGTCAGAATCTCGATAGCATCATTCTTCCTAGCGAGACCGAGAGTGAGTCACCGCCGAACGCGTCTTCTTGTGAGCGTCGCTTTTTTGTGGCGAACCGACGCGGGTGCCTTTGGTCAAGTAATGGCAGATACAGTAGCTTGTTCCTCGGTGGGTGGCATCACACTCCTCCTCTTAGTATATCTCTATTCCTTTCCTAATTTATATTTTATTTCCCATCCTTTGTTATAGTTATCAGATAAACAATAATCATGTTGTCACCTACATACTCAGAGAGAGAGAGAGAGGAGAGAGAGAGAGAGAGAGGAGAGAGAGGAGAGAGAGAGAGAGAGAGGAGAGAGAGGAGAAGAGAGAAGGAGAGAAGAGAGAGAAGCGAAAGGTATACTGTAGAAAGCGTTATCACGACTACTGAAAAGTTTACTAATAAGGAAGAGAAGCAGCGATGATGTGTGTTATTACCTGCAGATTTCCTTGAAGTGTGGCGGCGAGAGAGATGCTTCTGCCGGTGTGTGGAGTGGAGTGGAGTGGAGTGGAGTGAGTGGGAGTGGGTGAGTGGAGTGGAGTTGGTCGACAGCGCAATATTAGCCTTTATTTTCTCAGTTTCCTTATGGCGCTCCTATCTGCGTCGCGTTTAGAGTCAAATTATGCAGATGTGAAGAAGGGTCTGCCGGCTTTTATTCTTCATCTTTGCGCGGGACGCGTCGAGGTCTTAGCGGGAAGAGTCTCCTCCTCCTCCTCCTCCTCCTCTTCCTCCTTCCTCCTCCTCCTCCTCCTCCTCTTCTCTTCCTTGTTGACTGTAGGCATGCATCACAGTTCTCTCAAAATTAATGAATGTTTAATTATGACGGAGTTCGAAAGCCTCCACGCGAGACATTCTTTTGCCTAACATTTCTTTCGTTCTTTTTCTTTATTATTTTCTCATTTTCCTCTCGTGACAGGAAAAAAATGTGCTGTGTTTGTAGCTATCGAAGGAGTGTGCTGGCTGCTTCATGGTGGGTGGGGGGGTGGTGGCTGGATGACGAAATGACTGCGGAAGAGGACAAATATATACATGTTACATTCTCTCTCTCTCTCCTCTCTCTCTCTCTCTCTCTTCTCTCATCTCTCTCTCTCTCTCTCTCTCTCTCTCTCTCTCTCTCTCTCTCTCTCTCTCTCTCTCTCTCTCTCTCTCTCTCTCTCTTTGCATACTGTCCCTTAAAAAAAAACACGCTTGTAAGGAAAGTCCAGGGTAACAAAAATCCACCTTGATGTCTCCCAGCGTGGATATATATTTGTTTAATTATTTTTTGTGAACGTTTCAAGCAGCGTAGCGTGACCATGAAGAGGAGGAGAAGGAAGAGGAGGAGGAGGAGGAGGGGGGGGGAGGGAGGAGGAGAAGGAGGAGGAGGAGGAGGAGGAGGAGGAGGGCTTCTTCGCGGTGTTCCTGTGACTTGAACAAACGTAGCTTTCACACAAGATAACTGCGGCAGCCCTAAAATGGAGGAAAGCCTTTTCTTAGTCACACAGATGATGAGCGCAAAGGTTATCATCCTATTTTAACCTGTGTCGAATGGGCAGGAGGAGGAGAGGTAGTGGTGGTGGTGGTGGTGGTGGTGGTGGTGATGGTGGTGGTGATGGTCGAAGGAGAAATAAGGGGAGATGAGACGCGATAAATGTGGGAATAAGAAAGCTTGATTAAAGATGGAAGGAAGGTTGGTAGAAGGGCGAACAGGGAAGAGGAAGAGGAATGAAGAAAGAATAAGGAAGAGAAGATGAAGGTTGAAGAGAAGAGGAAGAGAAGAGGAGAAACAAATAGTAAAAAGAAATAGAAGAAAAAAAGATAGAAAAAAAATAATGTAAAGTGTATCATAAATTAAATGACTGTGAATCAAGAGAACAAGTTACACATCACACCTCTCAATATTCTTGACTCAATTCCTCTTGATTAATTCCTACTGAGTTATTCCTCTTGATTCACCCTTTTAACTCACCCCTCCCTCTTTTCTCATTTTTACTCACTCCTCTTGATTCTCTCCATGATTCACTCGCATTAATTAACTCCTTGCCATGAGTTCCTCTTGACCTACTCCTCTTGTCTCAATGAGGGTAGGTATATGTGATTTGCTTTCACTCTACTTGGCGTTTCTTTCCCCTTGAAACTCCACAGGAAAAAGGAAGGAAAAGGAAGAGAGGAATTATCTGGGGTTGTGGAGTTGTAACATTTGCACACACACACACACACACACACACACACACGCACACGCACACGCACACACATCTGGCCTCCTGCTGCGTTGTGCCTTGTCTTCGTGACTGTTTGTCGTTGTGGAGTGACTATTATATATCTTGAGTCGGGTTTGTGGTCGTCATTTTACTCGAGCCATAAATAACATACTTGGTCGTAGTCTTTCTTATCACTATAACTTTATTAGCGAGTTCGATGGTGATTATTATGTTGCATGATTTTGCATTTAGCACATCGTTATTGTTTTCCATTGGAATTTGATTATCTCTCTCTCTCTCTCTCTCTCTCTCTCTCTCTCTCTCTCTCTCTCTCTCTCTCTCTCTCTCTCTCTCTCTCTCTCTCTCTCTCTCTCTCTCTCTCTCTCTCTCTCTCTCTCTCTCTCTCTCTCTCTCTCTCTCTCTCTCTCTCCTCTCTCTCTCTCTCTCTCCTCCCCTCGACTAAGTCCCGCCCCCTCTCTCCCCTTCCTTTTATTCCCCCACTCACCCACCCCTCCAAACACCTCCCCACACGTACCCCACGAGCCCCCAACCTTCACCTGACCCTACAACCCCCTCGCCGACCCCCACCGCCTCCACCTGCCCCCTGTCCTTCATCAAAGCCAAGACTTCACTTTCTCCTGAGTGTTCAGCTTCCTCTTGTCTAAGCCACGATGCAGTAGTACGCACGCACGCACGCACACACACACACACACACACACACACACACACACACACACACACACACACACACACACACACACACACACACACACACACACACACACACACACACACACACACACACACACTCACACACACATCTGTTCACTTACAAACAAACACCTGTTCTTGATCACATGTTTTTTTTTATGCATTTATACTTATGTAGGTGATCATACATTTGCACACACACACACACACACACACACACACACACACACACACACACACACACACACACACACACACACACACACACACACACACACACACACAATACCTAAATTTGCATAAAGATCGTTTCTCTACATGTGCGTGTGTTTATAGCAGTGAAAGCAATTAACAACACTACACCTTGCAGTCTTTTTTCTCACTTCTTCCATCGCAGACATTACCTGATTCCTTATACAGCGTCTTTTTTTATTACTAGCAATACGTACTTTTTTTAATATCATCGCCATAAGTGAATCAAATAATACATTCATATACGTGGTCGGACATGTGTTTCTTTTTTGATCTTTCTATTTCCTGCAGAACCAGAGGACTTGATAAAAAGTAGCATATAACTGTCCATTCGAGTGACCTGCCATCTGGTGATTAAATTTGACCCGCTAATACAGATATTGCCTTCACAAAATTATGGTCTTGACGATAGGTTCATTATCTTTATTTTTGTCGTATTTTCAACGTTTTTAATTAAGTAAAGCAATACATCAATCTGACTATAGCACATTCACTCCTTGCTTCTTCTCTTTACTCAAGGCTCTTCTCTGTGTGACGTCTCATTCAAGAGGACCGTTGAGAAACATCGTAATCCTCCTTCTCCTCCTCCTCCTCCTCCTCCTCCTCCTCCTCCTCCTCCTCCTCCTCCTCCTCCTCCTCTTCCTCCTCCTCCTCCTCCTCTCGTTTTTCCTCGAGTCATAAATTGTGTCAGTATTTATTCGTTATTTATGATGCTGCCTCCTGCCCCGACTGTGTCCCATCTTAGCAAGCCTTTGTGTCAACCCCATAAATTTTTAGCTGGTGTGTGAGTGTCTCTCCTTCGCTACTCATTCATTTTTTTCATCTTTCATTTTAACCATCTTCATTTCTTTCATTTAACCATCGTCTTTCTTTCCCTTCATTCTATAAATTTGATTTGAAGGACGCAAATAAAGGTATGATGTTAATAATTTCCAGCTCTATATTTTGCTGTCTAAAATACTACCGGCGAATAATTGATACTTATAATCTTAATTTTTAAAGACTTGTATTATATCGGTGAATTAACAATGCCTATAATGTTCATTCCTGTGAATCTCCATGACTAAACGAATCTTTTATTCCATCTTCATCAATCTATTGTTAACTCAAAGCTCTTGAATCAATTAATGTTTTCTATAATATTCATCTCAGCGTTCATTAACTAAAAAAAAAAGATAATTGAACGAACAATTCCTGTAATCTTCGCCTATGAACGAATTGAACAAAAAGATACTTGAATTGCCTTTTTTTCACCTTTCGTCGACCATGAAAATATTAGATGGCAATGCGGTTTTATATTATCTTGGTTAATATTATCTTTTTCTTTTGAGGCTTCGGTGAGGTCAAGGGATCAGCAACACGAGTCTTGGAAACGTCAATTCAATTAGACTTTCCTTTGGACTCTTCATTAGTTTAATTGACACCGAAATTTGCAAGACTTCGCTCACTAATAAACAAATACGCGAGACTATTACTGCTTAACGATTCGATGTGTTGCATTGCACAGCGTGTTGCATGTTCCTCACTCGCTTTTATTTGTCTGTTTGTATTTGGTACGTTCTCTATGGTGTGTGTGTGTGTGTGTGTGTGTGTGTGTGTGTGTGTGTGTGTGTGTGTGTGTGTGTGTGTGTGTGTGTGTGTGTGTGTGTGTGTGTTGCAAATTAAAAAAAAATAGTAGT
>JAXIVD010006672.1:7500-10000 GCA_036785275.1 Cancer borealis | reverse complement strand
CTTCTGTGTCCTCGTCTTCGTGCTTGTTGTTGTCGTGGTTTGTCCTCCTCCTCCTCTTCTTCTTCCTCCTTCTCCTTTGCTTCTTCTCCTCCTCCTCGACCTTCTCCTCGTGACTTTCCTTCTCTTTTTTCTTTATCTTTATAATTTCTTCTGCTTTCTCGTCATTGTTCTTGCCGTTGTGGTCATTGCCATCCTCCTCCTCCTCCTCCTCCTCCTCCTCCTCCTCCTCCTCCTCCTCCTCCTCCTCCTTACGAAACACGCGAAAGGCCGTTTGCGTGTCCTTGAGCCTCGCTAGGGAAGGCACCGATGATTCCCAGGTGGAGTTTTTGTGGTCTGCGTCTTGGAGTTTCTTGTATCACGTCCCTTGGGTTTGTGAGGTCGTGGGAGGCGAGGAGAGAACCAGTAATAACGGGAGAGAGGAGGTGGGACGGGTATTGATATTGTTAAAAGGAAAAGGAGAGGATGGGAAGGTAAGAAGGAAAGAAGGGAATGGAGAAAAGAATAGGAGAGAGAAGAGGAAGTGAAGAGAGGATACATGTGTTTTTACCTATTACCTCTTTTTTTTTTTCTTTTGGTATAGGGTTTCATCTTCATTTTGCAGTGAAGTGTGAAATGTCTCCTCCTCTTCTTCTTCCTTCTCTTCTTCTTCCTCCTGCCTCTCTTCCTCCTTTCTCTTATCCCTTGTATCCTTGTTCTTCTTTTATTCTTTATTTTTATTTTACATCTTGTAGGCGGGAAAGTGTCTTCTCACTTTCTTGTCCTTCTCGCATACTAATACCTTTGACTTTTCTTCTTTACTTCCTTTATATCTTTCTCCTTATTTCCTTCTCCTCTTTGCCTTCATCTTTTTCCTCCTCCCACTCCTCCTTCTCCTCCTCCTCCTCCTCCGTTTGGTCATGGTGGCAGGGAATCGTGTGGCGGGCATGAGTTGGTGGCTGAGTAATGCTGGAGGCTTTAAGGGCGGCTCGTGGTGCTCTGTCTAAGGGTCACAAGGTTCAGAGGAGAGGCGAAAGGTCGTGGTGAGGCTGAGGACGTGACTTACACCCCGAAGAAGAACGAAGAGGAGGAGGAAGAAGAAGAAGAGGAGGAGGAGGAGAAGGAGGAGGTTGAAGTTTGCGATAATGTCTGTAGATTAAAGCGTTGTAGTTCGGTGAAGGGGATGAAAGGTAGTGAAGGGGAGGAAAGGGTAGGCGATAGGAGGGAAGGGAGAGAATAGGTTGGTCATCGTGGTTGCCTACGAAGCTGACTTTCCCTCTACCATCTTCCTCCTCGTCTGCCAGTCCCTTGGAGGTCACCAGACGAAGCTGCAAGTGTCCCAAGGAGCCACTTTGAGGTCAGGTCACAGCGTCTGAGGATGAATGTTGTGTGTGTGCGTGTGTGTGTGTGAGGGGGGGAGGGGTGGCTTCATGCATGAGTCTAGTCGTGCAAATATCTGTCTTAGCATAAATATGACGGCTGGACACAAGGTCGCGTTTAAATACCAAGATGAATATTTGAAGGCCGCTACTGCAACCTCTTCCCATATTTCACGGCACATGAAACCCTCTCTGCCTCACCCCTGCCTCACCCCTGTCTCACCCCTGCCTCACCCCTACCTCATCCATGCCTCAACTCACCCCTAGCCTGCCTTATCTCTGACCTACCTCACCTGCATCTAGGCATTATGGTCAGGACTGTGTTGTAGGTTTCAAGGTCACTTATGAAGGCGATGCAACAAGTGTGTGGTGGTTATGGAAGTGGAAGAACAGGTGTATGAGTGTGGTAGAGGCAATCAGGTAAGTATGTCAGGTGTTAGATAAGCTGGAATAAGTGTGTAGTGGTGATGGAGATGGTAGGACATACGTGTGAGGTGATAAATGTGTTAAGACAAGTGTGTGGAGTGATGGGCACACTGAAAACAGGTGTATAATGTATGCTATAGGGAATGGAACACGTGTGAAGGGAGATTATGTTTTGATACAGGTGTGTGGGATGTGATGGCGGTTTTATGACAGGTGTGTGGATTCCTGAAGGTGCTAAAAAGGTGTGCATGTATAGGCAGGTATTAGTTGGTTCCAGAGACACGAACCTTTTTTTAGGGGATTAGAGCTACCAAGGCGAAAAGAAAGTAAGGTAGGAAAGAAAGATAGATAGAGGGGAAGGAAGAGAAAGTAAGAATAGTAAGGAAGACGATGAAGAAAGAAAATAAATAGCAGAAGAGGAGGAAGGGGAGGAAGAAGAAGAGAGAGAGATAGAGAGAAGGATGGGGGGAAGGGCATTATATATCCATGCCAATGAATGATTTTTTCACGAACTGTATCTGAATAATTTTTTCCTCCTCGCTTTCCTTTACATAAAAAAACACAAGAAGAAAGAGTACAAGAGAGAAAGACAGCGAGAAAAAAATGTCTCACAAGAACCATATCCCTTCTCTTCTTCCTCATCTTGTGTGGCGGCTTGTCGGGCATCTCTGAACGGGCATCTCAAAACTCCTCTATTTATCTGATTCCCCTTTGCTCCG
>JAXIVD010006672.1:0-2500 GCA_036785275.1 Cancer borealis | reverse complement strand
AAGATAAACATTATATTTAGTAAACTGATATAGATCTTTTGACAAATATTCAACGCCTTGTAAGGTTCCGTTTGATTGGAAACATGTTAATGTAACACCAGTTTTCAAAAATCGGACAAGCTTGAACCGAGCGCGACTATCGACCAATTAGTCTGACGTCTGTTGTATGTAAATTAATGAAGAAGATAATTTCCTACAATATGGAAAAATTATCCGCAGACATAACAAATGTCTCCCAACATGGCTCCCGTAGGAGACGTTAATTCTTGACCAACCGACTGGACTTCTTCCATTTTATTTTTGACGTGTACGATGAAAACAGATCAGTGGACGTCATATATCTGGATTTCCAAAAGGCATCTGATAGTGTTCCTCACAAACGATTGCTCAATAAATTACTGACATACGGCGTTTTTGGTAACATACACCATTGGCTTCAGGACTGACTCGAAGCAGATATAGAGTTGTTCTAAATGGGGTTCCTTCTACCTGGCTTAGAATGAAAAGTCGCATACCATAGGGTTCGGTACTTGGCCCTGCTTTATTCTTATTATATGTTAAGGTCATTAATGAAGGGTTCACTTGCAAAATAAAAAAGAAATAAAACAGCCTTTGATACGCAAATTACCAGTTAAGTAACACATGACAGAGAAACGTTGCAATCATATCTTGATCGGTTTGTTTGTTTGGCCAGTGAATAGAAAACTAAATATAACGTTGATAAATGCAAAGTACTGTACTATACCAACGAATACGTTCAATATCTAATGAATAGCCAACAACATTCTGCAGCGAATAAGGAAAAGGATCGATTTAAAGTCCAGTTAACATTGTGCATATGTAGTTAAAATCGTTAATACATTTGCTGACTTCGATAATAAATCAGAAAAATGTTGTGTCGATACTTTAATTCACCGGTACGACCCATCTCGATTACTGTGTATAATTTTGGTCCCCATATCAAAAACATATTATAAAGAAAAGCTAGAAAGGGTTAAAAAATATTATGGGAGAAGACTTAATGAGTAATATAATTAATGTAATGATAATGTAAGTTTTTCTTCTTTTCTTTCTCACCAATCCTTCCTCCTCCTTCTCCACCTCTTTTTATTTCCTCCATCCTCACGAACTTCTTCTCATCTTTCCTATCGATATCCCGCCTTCTCCTCCTCGTCCTCCTCGTCCTCCTCTTGAGCCAGCCACGGGGTAGTATGGGTCATCCGTGCGGGCGTGAGGGTAGCTGGATGAAATGTTCGAGGCTCCCCTTTAAAGGAAGAAAACGTGACCTTCGCTTAACTCTTCGTCAGCACCAGAATGTTTTTTTGTCAAGCTTTATTGATAAATGTTTTGAATAGCTGAATGAAAAAAGCCTGAAGTATTGAAATTTGCAACCCGTGTATTGTCCGAGTTGTAAATTTCTTAAAATAATATCTGTTAAATTATCTTTTTCTTATTTCTTAAATGAACACCAGACATCGTGAATCTCCAAATGCTTGCAAGTTTTGAGTTATGTTGTATTTGTATTTTATTTTGCAAGGTGATTATGAGTATGAAAAGAGAAGTAAGAAAAAGTAATGGGAGAAGGGGAAGAAAATTAGTTTGCAGAGGAAAGAGAAAATATTAGTCTTGGTGACGTTAAGTGTGCTGTGTAAATACTGTTGAGGCTGTCTGATCCTGATGACTTGACACCACCACCACCACCACCACCACCACCACCACCACCACCACCACCACCACCACCACCACCACCACCACCACCACCACCACCCTAACAAACAAGAAGAGCAACAACAACCAGTATCATTACCACCAACTACCATCACCACCACCACCACCATTAAGCAGCATTCCACACTAATAAACTCACTATTACATACCGTCACACACACACATACACACACACACACACACACACACACACACACACACACACACACACACACACACACACACACACACACACACACACACACACACACACACATCTAATACACTTTAGGAGATAAGACAATATAATAAAGTTGCAATAATGATAATAGTAATAAAAGTAATAAGCGCCTCATTGCCTTAGTGTAAATCAAAGCTTAACACTTCCTAATTATCTAGATTTCCAGGTAAATAATTCCCTCCATTGACTGAAAATATCACACCTGTCCTCCTTAATGACCTTTTACTGAACGCTTGACGAAACTAAGGCAAAAAGAGCAAGAAAATCGCATAGGTTATTCAAGCATTTTCTTAATATTCCTTAGCAACACAGAGAGAGAAAACTTTTAATTGCAACAGGTGAAGGGAAGATGATAAATGAGAGATAGGTAATTGGAAGGAGGAAGGTAGGTGAGCAGAGAAAGGGAAGGTAAAGAATGGAAGCTTAAAAGGGAAAGGGTAGGTGAGGAAGGGATGGTGAGGAAGGGATGGTGAGGAAGGGATGGTGAGGAAGGGATGGTGAGGAAGGGATGGTGAATGGTGATGGGATGAATTAGGAGGGAAGGAAGGGGGG